>JAZGTJ010014318.1:0-14227 GCA_036877575.1 Botia almorhae
CGGGACGCGAATGAAGCGGCAAGCGCGAGTGATTTACATGTTAAGTCAATGCAAGGACGCGAATGAAGCGGCAAGCGCGAGTGATTTACATGTTAAGTCAATGGAAAGACGCGAATAGCCATCCTGCGGCGCGGAACGCGCGAATGAGGCGGCGCGAATAGCGCGTTTTAATTTAGCGCGTCCGGCGTGAACGCACCATTACGCGTGCTGCACGTGAGTTGGCCACGCCCACTTATTTACATTTCGCGGTATACACGGAATAAAAAAATCTTTTACGGTACACATTTCATTTCGCGGTAACGATATATACCGTCATACCGCCCAGCCCTAGATAGCCCATTACAATCAAGAAAGTAAAAAAACATAACACACTAGTAAAAGACTATTTACCATGCTTCTTAACAAAACCAACATAAAACAAGTTCAGTTGCTAAAGCATGGTGCCACCAATGCTAAGGTCATGGGTTCGAAACCTAGGGAACAGCCAGTTGATAAACTGTGTCTTTAATACACTGTAAGTCACTTTGAACAAAACATTTGTCAAATGCCATTGTAGAAAGTCAACCCAATGAGCTGAAAGCCCAGAAGAATGCTTGATGACCCAACAGAAGAGCGTGAGACAGATAATACAAGTGAACTCCCCAGTATGTTTCTTCAACATTGCGAAAGCATCTGTGTACTGTTCTTTCAATACGAGAGATGAACTAAAAAGCCTTGCATTCTTTCCATCAGTGAGTATCCACAGTGTACAAAAGAGCAGTGAAGACAAAAATACTTCAAAGCAGCGAGCAGCCACTGTTCAAAGTTACATCAGTCTGACTCTTTGAGGTTATAAGAAAGTGAGGAGTTAGTGCTATCAGAGGATTACACTGAAGTCTAAAGCCACATGCCTTTCTAAAGCGAACTGCCCACACAGACACACATGCCTTGATGTGTTCGTCTTTGATTGGGGAAAGGAGTGAAAGAAATTGCAACACAATGAATTTCATTTACTGCTGTCACTGCTTGCGCAAGCAAGGTGTTTTCTGTTTCGCCACCAGGTTTCTGCTGTTAAAGACAAGCGTTTGTGTCCTGACAAAGCAGCGGCAACTTTACCACTAGTCACTCAACGCGATTTTGCCTGCCCAATCATATTTTCAAAGATACATTCAAATACTCGGAACTGGATTGCAGGAATGTATTTGTTTTTAAACATGAGATAAATTGTATACTGTTGTTAGGGATACAGTGTTTGCTAAGATTATGTTTGATTAGCCATTGTGATGAAAGTATGTTATTGTTTTGCTATTACTCAAATTATTAAAAGAAACATCTGTGGTAGGTAAAGAGAGCCGTATGCTAGATAAATGCTTAGTCAAATTTTCATTAGCCCCAAAATACCATCCCTTTTACTTGCCAGTTGAAAATAAACACATGCTAAGTTAAACTGTTTAAGAGGCGAACGAGGGAATGTGCAAGGATGACTTCACTCTTGAGTGAAAAATAGAAGTCCATGTGATTTTTCATCCATAAGAATTCACAACACTGATAGGCTTCATTTGTCAAGTGACAATCAGTTAAAAAGCCACTTTAAACATGATACTCTTACAACTTAATACATACACGGGAGGTCATGTTGAAGACTAGTTCAGTATAAACATCTTTTACAGCTGTGGCTGTCTTCTGCTGGAAAAAAAATAACTGTGAAGTAAATTTTTACATTTTTTGAATAATATGTGTGTGGTTTACAATCTCCGGACACAATGCTGGGATACACAATGCTTACTAGCCCAAGACTAAAGAGCCCACAAAGGCTCCATGATGTTCTGGTGACTAAAATAAAGCTCCCCATTTGGTTACTGTGCACCAGGTGAAAATCTAAAATATGAGTTACACACCTTATAGTAAAAGTCACGCTTGCTTACGCCACTTGTTATGGCTATAAGTAAAATCTATTTTCAGCATGCACAATATATGGTCAAACATGGCCAAAACACAATATTTTTTATAATTTAACAACCTCTTAACTGTCAAAAGATCAAGGAAAATTTGAATTCTCAGTTCATGACTCTTTTAACATCTTGGGACTCACCCGTTAAATTTCAGTATGCATAAACATTCCATTTTAATAGATTATAGAAATAGCAAGCTATTTTGTTACCAAAACAGGGCTTTTCATCAGTCTTCGTCCTCTGAATGCTGCTTTTAACATTATGGCAGACACATTGGAGCTTTTTTGACCCCTCATTTGGTGAAGGAAATACTTCTTTCCATGAGATCAAAGCCAATGTATCAGAAGCCAGAGGGCAGATCAATTATCTGAGAACTTTCCACTGTCCAGCTTGTTACGATCAGACATTCAGACAAATCTGGCCCTTTTCTGAGGCCCGAGGGGAGGGGGGGTAATCAAATAGCTCACAATTTTTCTTTCTCTGTCTAGTTTCTTGCTCACTGACAAATGTCACCCTGTAAAAATTCCAGTGCTGGTCCCTGAAAATCCAGCAGCTGTGTTGGCTGGGAGCTCATGAGGAACAGCACGGCCAGATTCCCACATGACAATGGAACACAAGCAGGTGTGCTGCTGAGGAACACAAGTATATTCCAAAAGAAAGATTATGAAGGAAATCACACGTGCTGACCAACGCCTTGACCTGGCAGATCCTTGATTTTCATTACAGACATTTGGAAAAGTCAAAAACACGTCCTTGAATATCCGACCAGCTCCAGAGGAGAACAGACTGCTTATGCTTGCTCTTTATGTGATAAGAAATGGAATAGAGGCAGAGTCATTAAAACTGGTGTGAGATAAGAGACAGCTCATTCAGTCAAGCCGACCCTCCCGATTAAGAGGCTAATTCGCTACATGTCAGTCAAACCTGAAGGAGATGGTTTTACCAATTGCCAAATACGAGACAAAACTCCTTGAACAATACATGTATTTCTTAATCACAGTTTCCTTAATCAAAATCCTTTCACTGCAAAAATTGCAAGAATCAAAACTATTAAAATGAGCACTCTAAATGCATGTGAGGTTTTAAAATGTGATACGCTGAAGAGGAGAAAACTACAAGGTAGTGCAGGTTTGGAAACTGGTTTGTTAAAATGTCAGGCAATATCATGTCCTGCCAGTAACTCAAACAGACAGGGTGAGAATTTTAAAAGAAAATAAACACATAATAGTAACCAAATATTAAGAAAAAGACAGTATATTTACATACTACGGAACTGGGTCCTACCAGCTTCTCTTTGAAGACCATCTGCCTTAGCCATTTAAAGTCGAGAGGTTTAAAAGCAGAGAAGACAAAAAGAGAGTCTTTCTCATAACGCTCAGGCTTCTGGATGGCCCCCTCAGGGTAGGTAATCCTCAGGGTGGTCTTTGTACCTACATCTCTGGTGTGACCACTCACTGGTGCCTCATTGAGTCTAAAAAAAAACACACAGCCATTTGAACAAACATGCAATCAGCTGCATTTATATTCAAATTTCTCCACAGTATATGCATGTATGTGCTCGGTTAACTGATTTAGGCAAAGTCTTTGTGGTAACTCACCTCACCACGACGTCGTATTCGTCGATGCGAGAACCCAAAGACTTGTTGCTGAGGATTCCACCATTGCCCACTATCACACATCTTTTACAACTCAAACTGCAAAGAGCATATATGAGAAAACAGGTGTCATCCCATACACACATTTATTTCAATATAATTGAGCACATTGTAATTCACAAACAACCTAATATTGCCTCATATATTGTATTTAATCAGTACAGTTACGAAACAAGTCCTTTAGAATACAGAGAACATATTGACTTGCAGTTGAAAACAACACAGGGCAGACAATTTTGGTCCTACTGCAGCTACTAAGAAACATTACAGTCATCCGGGTCATCAGTTGCCTAGGACAAAATCTGTAATTTACATGAAAGAGATAGCTTTAATTGCCGTTATCACACCTGGTTAGGACACGCCGTGAGGGCTTTAAGCAAATTACTTTGCTTGGGAGGCATTTAAAAGTCTTACCTATCCAAATCTGGACCCATCCCATAATTCTTTGTGGCAGTTAAAATAACATCAATGATTCTTTCTGTAAAGAAAGACAAAAACACAAATCAAACATTTATCATTAATTAAATCGAACACTATACTCCTGGTGGTCTCATGTGGAAACATGATATTGTTATCCACTTGGAGACTCCTGGAAGTTTTATTAGCAACTGGAAATAAGCTGTTGCCACACTGGAAAAAAACAGCCTGTAAAAGTGGAATGTCATTCGCAAACAAGAGAAAAATTCCTGTGACTAAGACTCTAATTTAATGCTCTCCAACACTTGGTGTCACCTCGTAATGTAAATTTACAGGACTGTTTGGTCATAGTGATCATTCCTCCGATACCTTCATAGGCATCTGTGGCAGCTACATATTGTATTGTCTGATATCAGTGAAGACACCAGATTTCCAAGTAAGGGTACGTACTTCTCTAGACAAGACTATAAAAGGCCGAAAATTATTCCAAAACAACAAAGCAAAAAACAAAATTGTCTTCAAGGACTGACACATTTGCCCAATATGCCTTTATTGACCTTAAATGTATTGTGAAGAACACAAATCAAGAGATTATAGGTATAGTGTGCAGTGAAACACTTTGGGAGGTCTGCTAGACATTTGCAGTACTTGTAAGGTGCCAAATCTACATCTGTACATAATTCTACCTTTTTTCCTCATCCAGTGGTTTGAAAGCATCTACACTAATGACTACCATTACTGTTTTTGACAACAAAGGGTTTTTATATATGAGATTATCTTTTTTAATGAAGTTTTATTAACTAAGTTTGGGAGGAGCACGGCCATGTAATCCAACCAATCATCACGCAGGAACGCGTATATATAGCCATCCCTCACCTCCGTCACATAACAGTCTGTGTCCACTATCTCCGAGGCATAGAACCACCCGCTCCACTGTTCGCACACCAAGATCTACCCTCACCCCCCCTGGTGAGACTTCCTCCTCCGAGTTGACCTGCACTCCATCTCAGAAAAAATGGACTATGAAGGCATATATACAGTTTTCACATGGACTAAATAAAACGCTCTATAACTTTTTCTGCCATCAACAGGTTACTCTCCTCCTGCCTCAGTCTCGTACGCTTGTTTGGACAAGCGGCCTTCCGCTCCCTCCTCTCTCTTTTGCCTCCTCCGCTCCCTCTTCTTCACATATGCCTCTTCCTCCTTCCTGATTTCCAGCGTGAGCCTGCCTCCGCAAACGGCCGCAGCCTCAGACCTTCTTCCTCCTAGTAATCCTCCTCAAACGCGTTCTTCCTTTGTCTCTTCTTTGCCAGCTCCATCGCATTCTGTCCTTTCCCGAATTCTGTATTGCATTCGGTCGATATACTGGAGATAATCTGTTACATTTTCCCTCACAGAAGACATGAACTAAATGACTCTCTTTCAAGAATTGCAGAGCTCGCCTTGTCTTATGACGACAGTCTTATTTTATCTTACATTTATTTTAAGCTGTTTTCGGCTAAATGCACAGTCCAATTACAGTGGAATCAGTGTCCCTATTCGGGCACCCAGGACACTGACCTCCACAACAGCATATTCTTCGGCTGTCGTAACATTTTGTGCGGTATCTGTAGATCTATTAACCATTCCACTACCACTTGCCCTCAATTAATCCATTAATTCCCCCCTGTCCGGAACCAAACTCTACTAAAATCTACTAGCTACATCCCGCAGCCTGCTATCCCCATAGAAGATTTTCAAGTATTTTGTGATATTTGCTGATTTCTTAATTGGTAATACTTTGCCTTCGTTATGTTGTCACTACCCGACTGCCAACAAGGCTTACCCGTTCGGCGCCGTGAGCTTTCTATGCTCCCATCGGAGACGCGAGAGCCCTTCCGGTTGAGCTTCGCTTCATGTTTATCCCGTCTCCCGTACGTTACGTGTGTGCAAGGGTTTTATTTATCCGTTTAATTTCTACACAGTTTTATCAATTTCGTTTAATATTTTCCATGTATCGTTTAATACCCTTTGAGTCCAGAGTAAGAATCAACCAATTTCGTAATTTGCTGATTACTTAATTGCTAATACTTTGCCTTTGTTATGTTGTCACTACCCGACTGCCGATGGGGCTTAACCGTCTGGCACTGTGAGCTTTAATGCGAGAGCAGCGTCCTTCCGGTTAAGCATTGTAATATACGAATGCCTTTGCGCCGCTTGTATTCACTTTACTTTTTTGGGGGATTTTCTTCCCACGGCGGGCCAAATACCGAGCTCAGACAGCACACCAAATACGCATCAATGATAATTTACAATAGCATGTTAGTGTGAATTCGTAAAATTGCCATAGACGCCATGTTATTGAAACAAACTAGAATCCTGCAGTTTCCTTTGATTTGAAATGGATGGTTGTGATTACAACACTGCATAGTGTGAGAACTTAAAATTAATTTTCACTAGAACAGGGTTTCTGTGTGGTGTAAAAGCTAATATAAAAAGTTTAAATTCTTGTTGTGTGAAGTATTAACCCTAAACTGTAACCCTAATGATTAAGAGGCATAAGGGAGCAGCCGTCATTGTTTGGACAAAGTGTTGACAGCTTGCATCAAGCATCACCACTGACTGCATAAACAGCAGAGGGACCACACTTGGAATAAGGGTGGAATGCAAAAGGAAAAAAACTGATAGCAGGTTTCTCAAAGAAATGGGAAGAGCAATAGGTTCTAAATGTTTTAAGATAATGGGGTAAACATTTCAGCCAAGTATCTCTCTTGGCAGATTAAACAAACAGGACCCTCACCTTCCACACACTGTTTTGGCAAGGGACATCAGGCTCTGAAATATACTGAAAACGTCTGGTTATGATACAAATGCCGAGAATGTGAGATGCTAATGTGTTAGGGGCTGCTGTCACAGAAACTTCTGGTGTATGACTTTTGAAAGCACTTTTGAAAGTTCTTACGTGCCAGGTTATAACATGTTTCTTTTATTTTATGTGTTGTGATGGAATTTTGTTTAAAAAAAAACTAATTAAACATGCTTAAAAACTAGCTACATTAGCACTTGCTCTTAGGAACTCTGCCAAAGAGTCAAAGTAGTTATAAGTTACACTTCATTCTGTGTCACTGGAGACACTTAGGAGGATAACTAATACTGTAAGCCACTTAAAAGGCCAAACTCACTGCCAAAACAGTCTTAATGGTTTATTCTCCGTCGTATTTCTTTCACCCACCATCAAAAAGGATTTTGGGGTTACCCTATGGTCAACACTACTATGTAATCTGCAATCTTTTGGATAAATGGTTTATACTGAGGGGGGCCTAATCAAGAACAAAAATCGCGAAGTCGTAGGTGGCCACATGGATCAAATAAAAAAAATGTGAAAAAATAGAACATCTATTTTTATGCCCTTCCTGCCTTCTGACTCAGGAACCTTTGTCAAGTTCTATTCAAGAACCACACGTTTTGCCTATCCAACTGAATAAAGTTAAAAGCGATGTCATGCCATGCTCGAAATCCATGCACAAAACAGAAACCAGGTGTAATGTAAACATGGGAACCATTCTTTTGAAAGTCTTCGTGTGTGCGGACATGGCAGCCCTTTACAGACACAAAGGTTACATTCAAGATACCCTCATGTGCACGTTGCCATCGAGTGCTGAAATATTTGCAATGTGGTCAAATCTAAGATGTAATCATCTTTTCAGACTGGAAGAAAAAACTTTGACAGAACAACAGTGGATTACATTAACAAGCAATTGGTTTCAAGAAACCGTTGCTTTATCAGACACAGACTACTTCGCTTATTCAGCATGTGCACAATAAAGTTCTTTTTCTTTCCAACATCACCAACATAATTATAGATGTTTTTTAGAGGCAGCAAAGAAACAAAATCCACGCATGTGCCTGCGATGACATTAGAAACATACCTTGTGTTTTAAAGCCAAATGGAGGTAAATAGTTGCTAACTTTTGCAAGCCGCTTAAAGTTTCGGTCCAGAAACATGGAAGCTGGCTTACCAAACCTGCGGTAAACAAAAAAAAAATTAATACAATCATATTGATAATTAAAGATTAATGACATATGATAAAATCAATAACATTATTTTTGACGACTGCAAATAACCAAATACTCGGTATTAAGAGCACGACTTTTATTTAGCTGAACAACAAATTCCCTTTCTTGGACATTTGAAGCAGAGTGAGGTTAAAGGGGTCTTTGTCTGTGCTTTGACATATGATTAATACTTAAAACAGTGTGGCTAAAACCACACTGCACCAATCAATCACCCAGGCCTCCGCTCACCCCTCCAGTCAGGGGATACCCTACCCGAAGGCCATTTCCCAGCACACACCCCTCCTCGGCCTAGATATGCAGCTTCTGGTGGCGCAAGCGCAACGATGAATGCTCGTGTCTCTGACCCACAGATCCTCACTGTCATTTCTTATCCTCTCTGCCTGCTGCTAAAGGGCATTGCTACAACAATTACAGCAATACAAATGGGAAATCCAGAGGAAGTGGAACACTGAGTCTATTAAAGGTGCCAGTGGGAAGCACACACATTCAGAAGCCATCAAACAAACAACATTTTTAAATTCAAGGTATCTTCCAGGTGTTTTTCTTACGTTACCGATTCATTCAAAGAGGGGTAGGGTTTTAAAACCAAATGTCTTCATTCTGACAGTGCTATCAATGTCGGGTTTATCTATGTTTTTTGCTTTATTAGAACACCAAAAGACTCTCTCTTTACACATTTTTATGTACTTATTTAACATATTTACGCATATACATTCTAAAATCTGGATGTGGTTTAGATTAGATTTGTAAACATTAGATTTCATGTGCCTTTTTCTGGTTTAATGAACTAATCTGTAACTAATTTGAATCGGATAAGTAAAATCAGATTTCGGGTGCATTCGGGTGAGCAAAGTCCAAGAGTCCGATGGAATCATTTCCCACAAACATGCTGTTAATGCTGCCTCTCTTTTGCTTCTGTGAGTGTGGCCACACGATGGATGTCTGTTTTTATGACCCTCAGAGCTCAACACGGTCATTTTTCATTTACAAACATGGGGATCCAGCTTTTTTGGTTTCAGTTTTTTTCGGCAAGTCTTTTCAGTTTAAGCTAGCAAATTGCAGTTGATTGGTTGGCAGGGTAACTAAAAGAGAGCTTGTCGAGAGCTATAGGTGGCTAAAAAAAAATTTGGTCCCCTTTAAAACACCAAAAAGACTAATCATGAGTCAGTAAAGAGAATTTACGGGTCATTTAAAACACAGGTAATGCTTTCGAGGAAGCAGAACCTCCTTTCCCAACAATCTGTTACACAGTACAAAGCAGAACAAGTTTATGACCATCAATAGTACCCAGTGGCAGATAGCAAAGGCAGGAAATGAGGCGAGGAAATTAATGCGCTCAATATTGGTGACAGCCTAAACTACTGATAAAAGTGCATTGATTTCACATACTAACCGCTTAAGGCCAGGGGATGTCCGGCAGTTTCAAGAAAAAGGACAAATGTTAACATACACCACCTGGTAAAAGCAGATGAAGCAAGGCCTTGCCAAACCAAACTGCGATTAATTAACTTGTTGGGTGCAGGCTAACCTGTATTATAAATAACTGGGTACGAGAGCTTCAGGCCCAGAGACAGACAGAGGTCTGCTTGTCATAAAGGAGGCCTGTGCACATTGTACTCATTTCCTCATGGCTATCTCTCACTGGGGGTTATATTTTTATAACCGCCTACTCAAGTTCACCCAAGACATTTGATTTAAGAGTCCAATACAAACAATTTTGGGAATGGAGCGAAGGTGTTGAAAATAAAGTTGATTCCACTAGTAAACCAAAGACCAAACTAACGGAAAATCAACTCACCTAAGATGGTTTCTAATATGAAGTGAACCTGTAATAAAATGAAAATCCTAACGGGTGTGATAAGACACTGCCTAAGGATCAACATGCTGAACATCCCAAGGGGGTTTTATCCCTACCCAAACATTTGGCTGATACGTTATATATTCCCTGTTATTTGAACAGGGAAACAGCTGCAAACTTCAAATGCTGATTTTTCTTACACTTTGAAAATTGTTCACAAGAGAATCATTACATTTTGAAAAGGTATTCTATAAAAGATGTTTTTTCTAAGTACAAGCATGAGGATACATTTCTCCTAGATATTATCAAAAGAATAATCAATAAGAGGCTAAATGTGTGCTTTTATCAAATACATTTTCTAATTCCTGTTTATTTTATGATTACTTTAAGATGGTATAAAATATAAATTAGTGTTTTAACATTTATTAACCTTTACAAATACTCTCATTATTAAATACATGTTTACTACATGACATCTGTAATGTCTAATGTCTACTATTTTTGTTTTTTCTCAAAAAAACAAAAACAAATCACAAGGCATGGGGGATCTCTATGGGGATCTGTGTACTTCTTTGAAATCTCCATCCTTATCTCATAAATTCATCAGTGCTACATAGTTTTACACAAAGCTTCAGTTCAAAACTGAAAATCACTCCAAACTGAAATGCTGCCCATTTGTTTACTTAACTCTGAACCAAAGAATCTTTAGCTTAATCATCATTTTAAAAATTTCTTTTGTAACTTTTTTCTGTTCTGTTTAGGAACAGAAGTGCATGACCAGTTAACAATGATGAATAATCTTTATCTCTATCTTTTAAAATGACACAATCTGGAACTTTGTGACAGTCATTTATTCAACCATAGTTCTAGTAACACACAAAATCCATCTATGCATCCTAAATTTAAATTCAAATTTATAAAAAAATAACAATGCTCAAATATTTGTGCTGCATTGTGGCAGCAGTGCTTTTTGCCCCCAAAAGGCAGTGTGTTCTTGAGAACCTTCAACCATTGCATGTTAATTAGAGGCACATTGTAGACACTGTTAACACACATGCTGTTAATGAGGGAACTGTTAAAATGTCTCCGCCACCAATTCAGTCACTGCTCTGTTTTATGGGTCTCTTGGTGCTTGTGCTGAGTCTAGAGATAAGGCATACCAAAACCATTTAAACTTTTGCGATGTGAACTTAGCGTTTTTGTTGTTAAAATTCTTATAAACCTTATAAAGAAGGTTTTTTTTTACATTAAGATTTTTGTTTTGTCAGCTTTTGTTTATTCAATTCAGGACAGCCATCTGACTTTGACTAAATATTGTTTTTGCTATTTGTGTGATAGTTGTTAAAGTGCTTTCCAAAATAATCTTGCTTGATTGTTGGAAAAGTCATTTCTAAACAATCTTTACAGCGATGAGAGAAATATCCATGAACAAACCAAACTGTGACTCATAATGTTCATTGCTTGTTGGGCATGTAGTGGAAAAATGCCTTGTGCTAACCATGACTGTTTGCCACCAGGAGAATTAAACTAAAAATAGTGGGAACAATGGAATACGGATGCCAACAGAGAGTGAAAGATCCATCAAAGAACAGTGACATCATAGAGGGTCACTGAGTGTTCTGTGACATCATTGAGGGATACTGATCAGTCTAAGGAGTTAGTCAACAGGAAAAAGTTGGCTCATTCAGTCTTCCACAGAAGCTGCTTGACAGGACTTCTTCCCCTCTGGCCGCATAGACAGAACCACTGTCCACTTCCAAAAAAAGTTACAACAAGCACATTGTAGAGCGGGTAAGCTTGAGGAAGTGGTTGTTTGTTGCGGTGGGTCAAAGACTTGAAGGGATCAGAGGAGCAGCTCTCTGTTCAGTCAGAGATATTATGAGATTGGCCTCAAGGGCTTCGTAGTTGAGAAATGACATAGTGTCTCTCCAATGGTGATGTGCATGAAGTAAAAAGGAGGGAGAGGACAAACTGTTGTTGGTAAATCAGGGTTAGACAAGAAAATCTTTAACAAAGCTTCTCCCATAGTTTTTATCTAATTCAGTGGACGATGGAGAGCACAATGTTGCAAAGCCTGACAGATCAAAAGCAGGTTTTACAAAAAGATGAATAGATACAAATAAAAAGGCAGATAAAAACACAGACTCTTTGTCTTCAACTTTTATGCTACCTGCCATTTTTATTTATCCTTCTTTTGAAATATGATACCTCTTCTAAAAACATGACCACATCTAGCATTGCGCCAATACACAAAAAACTGCAAAGGACCCCAATGCAAGAATTATGTTCTTTATGTTCTGGTTATGCATTAAAAAACATTTCATACTTTGGATAGATAGCAGTCATTTTGGCAGCTGCATAGCCAGGTTTGCAGGCTCCTTCACTGAGGTTTCCATACTTGTACACCAACTCTTGGGGCCTGTAGACACAGTTTGGAAGAGGAGGATAAAAGTGGCAATAACTTCATCTGGACAGAACAGTAAACATTCAGCCTGACACAAAGTGTGGTATAATTATCTGACATGGTAACAACAAGATAGTGATTGTTTCTATCTGAAGTGGGATGTAATGAATTACTTTTGATGGTGTTAAATAAGTAAAACCAATAAACAATTGAAATGCAAGTTCAGAATAAAAGTTTTAGTTAACATTTGCATAACAGGGAGTGTTATGTGTGTTGCATGCTTCTACTGGTTGTTATAAACATACTTTTCTCTTTGCAAAAGACCAACTCAACTTTTTCTAGATATTGTTTATTGTGACTGATGACAAATGGGCAGAATGCACAAACTTTATGAGTGTGCTCTACATTCTTGTAAAAATTGTTATAAAGCTGCTGTAAAAATTTGTCTAAATGTATGTGGAGAGCTGACATGCTCTTTCCAGCAAAACGCAGCATAATTTATAATCCGTAGCACACAATGAGAGCAGTTCAAATAAACAGGTAAGAGATGACAAGTCTAAATCTGAGAGGCCAGTGGGTAGAGACAGCACTGTGTGTGTGTGTGGAGGGAGAGATCAGGACTATTAGAAGTTTGAGGTGGGTAAGAATGGACACATGCTGGCTGGACCACCTTTATAAAGGGCATAACATCGCAAATACACAAAAAAATGCTTCTACAACTATTTTCGTAATATTAAAAATATTAAAAACAATACGTATAAATGTTCTCAGTTTACATCGTTACAAAAAACGTATAAATCTTTGGCATCATCAAGACACATTATCCTACTCTAAACGCTTTTTCAACAGTCAAAATAAAAGTAAAGCCACAAGACACTTGTTTGCCAAAGCTTTCATTTTGATGAAGTGCTTGGCCCAATGGGACAGTGTTGTATTTTGCCATTGTGACAGCTCTGAGTCTTTAAACAGCAGAGCGGACGGTGGATTGAGGCCAGGGCAGTGATGAAGTGCACCACACAGACAGTTGTGCTCGCAGCGTCAATGAAATTTAAACCTGTCAAAGGCTTTGCTTATTGTATGTGTGCACAGTGTGGATGGACGCGTCTTCTCTGATACTCAACACTGAGAGATTAGGGCGAGGTGAGAGTCTGAGAATTCAGACGCTTCAAAGATGAAATGTAAACATACAACTACCACACACAGACCTGCAATATGTCACACCTTAACAGCCCAAACAAGGTTAGTGGTACAGACTGCTCAAAGATACACTGATGGCACTGAAGGGGTCAAAAGTCTTTATAACTTTAAAACCTTGTTTTGGTACCTTAGATTTGTCTTTAAAAAACATGCCGCTATTTTTTAAATGACATTCCTTGCGGAAAAAAATGCTAAGAAAGTTTCTCTAAACCTAGTGGTACAACAGGAAAAATGGTTTTAAAGTTGATGAAAGCAGATGTTTTTAAACTACTCTTGGTGAGGAGGGTCTCGATAGACTTAAGGGTCTATAGAGTTAGGGTCTAGAGTTAAAAGGCACAGTGTTTTAGAAAATCTGCCCAACTACATTACCAGCAGTAGGTCTGTCTTTTAGTTCCTGTTTTTTGTGCTTTGAGAAACAGACTTTAAGAAAAATATTGCTTTGAAAATCTGATACTGATAAATATGGCATACTGATCCTTATTTTAAAGGCTTATGTCACACTTTAGAATGTATACATGTCTTTCGAATATATTTAATAAAAATTCCACTTCGATTAAAATGCAGCCAGCAACAAGATTTACATTTTATATAATTCACTATATATTCAATATACACTGCCCTGGCAACGTGTGGTTTTGGACGATATTAGCATAAATCCTTTTCATTTTTTGGTGCAAATACATTAAAGTAATTTAAAGTAAAGTAATTTATTTTGTCTGGTTTGTAATGGCCTCCCCAATCATCTGACCTCAACCCAATTGAGCTACTA
>JAZGTJ010014319.1:0-14227 GCA_036877575.1 Botia almorhae
ATTATACAAATATGTGAACACTATCCTATTATACTTATTTTATATACTATATCACTATATATCCTACATATTTACAGATGTTGTACCTTGAACACATTACACACAATATCCCAACACACTCATAATCTGATGTTTAAGTCCCTCTATATCACTCATATGCAGCACGCCCTCACCTCAGAGATCAATATCTGTTTGTTTTCCTCAATCGCCCCGAGAAACCTCAATAACATTCCTTGTTCCCACAAGCCCTTGCTGCAGGAGTGCTTATGAGATCCGTTCCATTCGTGAGAGGAGATCAGGTTGATAGCACAGCCCTATAAATCGGTTGCTTTATTTCCTCTTACACACACATACACGTAAAACGTACATAACACAAATTGTATCCTTTGGGAAACTAAAAAGGGGAGTACGCAAGAGAACAATAGTCTGGCAGCACATCAGGGTTATTTCCGTGAGAGCTGCCGAGCTGTTTATTTAAAGCATTCTGACAGGCAAGGCTGCTAAATTGGGTAGGAGAACAGCGGTCTGAGCTGAATAAGCCTCAGAGCACAGATCTGCCTGAACCCTCCTTCACACGCTAAACTAAACTCCCACACTACTGGGATTTCTGCCCACCTGTCATTGAAAACGCGTTTGCCTTTCTTACTCGTGTGTTTTGGCACTGTATTCCATTTCTGATGTTTTATGTACACAAAGATATAAAGTGAAAGTGAACTATTCGTCAGAATATGGTAACCCATGGTATCGAACCAGCAACCTTCTGATTACTAGCCCAACTGACTAACCAGAAGGCCACAACTGCCCCCCAACATACATTTAAAGAAACCACAACCAAGTATTAGCATTTCCTTGAAGTAACAAAAACATTTGACTGTTCATTGAATTAATGTTTATTGCTTGGTTATCATTTTTCAAAAACATCGAATTAATGTTACTACTGTTAATGTTAATGTTATCTAATTCTGTAACTTTTTAGAATGTTCCATTAACCTAAGAGTAACGTATATATATATATATATATATATATATATAGCATCAGTTTACATTTATAGTAATTGTATGGAAAACAGTACCCAAGCTGTTAAACGTAAGGGGTAAACAACAAGTACGAATACATGACAGGTTATTTTTTTGGTGATAAACTGTTCCTTTAACTGTGCTGCTTTAACTTTGAACAACCTGTGTATTTTTTTCAGCATTTTAAATTCATCTGTGCTCAGTCTTCTGCAGCGCACCATTAGCCACCACCCCTACGTTCCCTCACCATGAAATCTTTGAGTGTTTGGAGGGCATGAACGAAACTGGAAGGCTTAGATGACTTTCTTTGTTTTGACTAGCTCGCTCATGCAGACCGTATTTAAATGGTGATGTGGATAGCTTGCTGTCTGCTTTGTGAAATCAAGCTGGAGATGACAAAGAGCCATTTCCACAAAAATTGCTTCGGAAAACTGTTTGAATTATCTAAAGGGTCGTCTGAGTGCCATAAAGTTTGGAAATGTTCCGCTTTAAAGTCCCAACTAGATTATGCAGGACATGACTGTATTACTCAAACAGGTAGTGCAGCATGAAGCATATATCTGCTGCTGTGAAAGCTTCACCATCCAAAGCTTCTTTTTTATCTAATGTGATGTATGGTGCATTCAAGCGATACATTTTTATGAATACACATTTACTGGGAATCAAACTCATGACATTGGCATTGCTAACACCACGCTCTGCCGGTTGATCCATAGGAAAACTCAGACATAACCAAAAATTCATAGATATTAGCAAGATATTAGCATAGAGGGGCTCTGTACAGAGTGTTGTGAAGTGCTAGCCCCCCTTTGCACAACCGTAGCAGCTGGAGCAACCCGGAAAACCTTTTTGTGATGCACAAACGCCTGGAAAATTGTTTATTGGCATATTTGGCGGAATTTGAGTTTAAGAAACAAAATTTATGACAGTTGATGTCAGGTTTAAAAGTTGGTCTTCCCCATTTAAGTAGATAGGACTTGATGTTGTATAATTGAAATAGCTAGATGAAGGTGCTGCAAAAATGGCCGCCAGGTGTCACGACTTTCCTTGAAGGGACCTTTGATGTAACTCAGTTAACAAAGCACAGTATAGTTCTTGTTTCAGTTAGAACAAAACTTTGACAGCCTTTTAGAGAATTAATTTCACTGAGCTTGCAAACTTTGCCACGTCCAGCCAGAAACATTGCCACCTTATACCTACCTCATCCAGAAGCCACCCTTTGCTAAAAAATTGACTTTATGCCTTAATTTCTTTTCTCACACTTACACGGTGTTGTTACTGACAGATGCAGATATTCCACCTCCAAAAGAAATGACTTAAAACTGATAAGAAGCTCCTTGTGCGACAGTGTGTAGCTGAAGACTTCTCCTCACAGTGGAGATAATCTGTGAGAGAAGAGGCCGACACGCTTTATCTGCCTCCACCACTCCATGCGTGAATGTAAGGCCACTAACCAACGTTCCTCCTGATTTAATCCGATAAGCTCTACCTCCCTCGGGCAGAGACCCATGACATCATTCTTCAACCTGTTCTCTACGCATCATCACCATCAGATCAGCATCTTACAGAATATAGGAGGTGATGCTAGGAAAGGATTCGTGTACGTTCTTCCTCTGGTATGCATGACTCATTTGAGATGTGATGTCAGAGCTCAGGTTCAACCTGCACTATGCCCCAAAATACATTTTGATTTTGGAGATGAGGAACCTTGTAGCTTTACCGTTTAAGCTTAAAAAAGCAGTGCATATGTTGTTTATCTATTATGTAGAAAGCATGATGTTTATCTGTAGTGAAATGAATTTGTAGAATAACATGCAATGAAAGTTTTGATGATATTTAATGTATATGTACATATCGTGTAATTTGACACTCTCCAGCTCTGCATATTTCTGTAGCCCGTTCATTGCCTTTATAAACCTGACACACATTGTTTGTCCATTCAAATCTATTACATGCCCCTATAGACACTATTACGACCAACAAAATAAACCGACTTTAACTTTCGAAGCACTTTTTAAGCTTCAATGCTTCTGAAAACGTCTACTAAAACAGCAACCTTTCACCTGCATAATGCACAGCAATGTGACAGTAAAACAGCCTGCCCGGAAACAAACAGGGTATGAACTACAGGGAACTTCTGGTTTAATGAGAAAGGTGGATATACTCCACAGATTTTGTGGCACAACTATCAGGGTTTTTTGCTTGTGCGTTTTGGCACTTGTGTGTTTTTGCTGTATGTGTGGTTTGCTGTTGATAAGAAGTTCAACTATAGTTTATTAAATTTGCATACTTATCATTACACAGCAGTCCACTGCTTAAATGAAATAGGAAGTTATATAAACAATAAGATTCTTGTTATTTAGCTGATAAATCAGCTTTTTGGTTCAGGCACAACTACACTTTCTAAATCATATTTAATATTCCACATGTGTTGATGAATTCATCATCCAAACGATGAGTTGGAGATTACATTAAATCTCCAAAAGATTGTAAATGTACATTAATGGAAACGTGTCAGAGAGTTCTGCTTTATTTGAATTCCAATACAAAAAACAAGTTGCACTTATCTATAAATTGGAAAGCCTCAGTGACAGCTTCAGCTTCTCACTTATAAAACCATCTTGAGGTGATGCATTCAGATCAAAGCGTCATGCCGAGTTCAAGGTCTGCTCTGAATGGTTACCGTGTTGCAAATCGACGTGTATTCATAACTTCAGGTATTAATTAGTGAGAACAGATGTGCTTCCTGACACGTCACCTGCGCAACACGCTCCCTCACCTGGAGCTTTACAAATACATGCAGTACACAAGCTGCCAACTTCAATTTCTGATCAATTGTAAGTGACAGACATCATTTGTTCACTTGCAAACAGCGAAAAGGGAATTTAAGGGCGGGGTGACAGTAAGCAAGCATCCGATTGGTGCGTCTAATCAAGCACGGTGGTGACTTAATGCTTTATGGAACTTGCGAAGGGATTTACTCAGCAATCCTGACAGCAAATAAATGCCGGGTAATTGATTTGCACAGCGTAAACAGAGCGTCTTCTCTAATGGCTGGGCTTTATTACCTGCCTCTGTAATCATCTTGAAGAGGGATTGTGTACTGATCCCTCACGGGCCCCTGGAGATGCTCCAGTGCTCAGGAGCTTTGCAGGCAAAAACACCTGACACGGTCAGCTGTAGCAGATACTTTGAAACTGTAGTTACAAGCTGCTCATTAATTCTAACAGTTCAGCTAGAGTCAAACTACCCAACTACTAATCTTAATAGGTAAACTCACAAGTTGCTAACTATAATGTTAATAGCTATATAAGCAATCAGTATAGTTATAATTGTATATAAGTATTAGAGAGCATTAAAATTGTATTTAAATAATAAACTGGGTTTAATTCATTCCTGAGTCATATAACAGCGACGAACATTAGAATTTAACTAAATGTTTGGCTTAAAAAAGGGGTTTAAATAAACCACTCGTTTGTTTGCATGAACCAAGCAGTGGGTGCAATACAATGTGATGAGAAATACAACTTGTTGTATTTTTACAATTGGCTCCAATTTTTCTAGCAATAGGTTTTGTTAAGATTATTTTTAAATGTCACAAAACACCCCTGTTAAAATTATATTACGGGCATTTAGACATTCAGCTTGAGGAAAAGACATACAACAAAAGCATCTATGCTAATTACTATTATACATTAACTTTGGAAAAGTTTAGCATCCTTCGGTGGTGCTTCTATCCTGTCAAACTTCAGAAATCCTGAGATCAGCCGTCAGAAGCTCTAAATCTCTGTATACTATTGATTTCCCAACTGAACAAGAGGGTTTGCAGCCCAGAAATTTCTTGGGTCTCCCTGATGGAAGCTGCCATAGATTGAACCTTTTAGCTTGTGCTTGTATAATCCTGCAGATTACTGTAGAGCTCCACAAGTCAGAGCAGAGAGACCCTGAACATAACAGCCTTTGCTGTACCTTGCACTCGGTGGCCTGTGTGCCAATTTGGGGGATTTGTGGAGTGGTAGCAGTCCCTCAATGAGCCCGGGAGCAAAGAGCTCTTGTGGTTTTAGTCGGGAAGTTTTTTGTTTTAAAAAATGCTCAAAATAATGTCGTCATTACAAGCTCTGTTTTGCAGTTAATGGAAGTGAAGGAACTCTGAGTCTCGGAAAGAGCTTATTAGAGCACTTTGTGAGAGCTATGAGCAATTATTGCTAATATGTTTAAAGCAAAACATGACCATAGAAACCAATAACTGTCAGTGAGAGAACAATTTAAACCATCGGCCCTGACAAGAAGAAATAGTTAATCACTTCAAAGACCCTGAAGTCTCTGAAGTAAGACTATTGATGCTGACCAGAGTTCTCATCTGTTGCAGTGAACAACTGGTAGATAAAAGATTAATTATAAAGAATGAAACACACAAAAACAGTTAAAACTTCACATGGACAACTTCACAAAAGCCTGATGTGATGATTCCTCCGCTTGTAAACAGAAAATAAAAAGCTTTTCTTTCTTTATACGACAGCCATTCTTTTTGCCTAAACAAAAATAAAGTTGCTAATTAACAATGCCCCTGATTTATAAGGATAAAATGCTGTGAATTTTATTTATAATCCAGTTAAATGTAATGTATGTTACAAGTAGGTTTTGAAAGGTCCTCAAAGATCCACATATATATATATATATATATATATATATGTGTATAAATACCTTTCTAGACATTGGTGGCTGAGTTAAAGCATGTTCAGTGGACTAGCTACACGTTCTAGCATGTTCTAGTTGTATTTTCCCTAAAAACATCTGAACCACATCACCCTAAGCCCTTTTTCTTCACTTGCCCCATCTACCCATCACGAAATGATATATGACTCTCCATAATGTCATTCCTGTTCTGCTTCCATCAAAATGGAAATGACACAGACAGACAGTCAATCTATATGGTAATAATACAAAAGGTTGCCCCTGTACAATAGTGAGGCAAACAGGGGAGCTGATCTCACTGTCCTCTGTGATTCTATAAGCTAGACTGTGCCCACTGCTTATAGACAAGCTGGTGGGTTCCCTGAGGTTTTCCTGCTGTGTTTGTGGAGGTTCAATATAATGTTTTTTAAAGGTCTGCAGGTAGTCAAACTGTTGCCAATGTAGCAAGTTTACGGTACGTTACAGTGAGAATGTTTTTCTTTTAAGTAAATATATGAAAAATCTCCCAAATGTAATTACACAGCATTACTGTTTTTAATGGATTATTGATTCATCTCTTGCAGTGTATTGATTATGGTTATAGACACCAACGCTATTTTGCTGTGGGAGCTTTTGGCTAAACTCCCAGTGGGATAGTGAAGTGCAGTAATTGTGAGGCATTTTTGTCCAATATTTGCAGGGTTTTCTATTGTAAATGCTTCAGTGTTGTTATTTTCTCGCTGTTGCTCATTTCAGGGGAATGTACCGGTGTGCGTTTAGCTGCCTGTAATATTGAGCATGGAACTGAGGAACACCTCGTTGAGACCCGGTTGTTTTTCACTGTCTCAATCGGACTCAATGACTCAGACTGCATCCTTAATAGAATGCTTACTGGGAAAGGTCACACGACTGTTCCCATTCCCAACCTCTGTCAGCACGACGAGTGAAGCCCGCCGTTATTTTCTTATAGAATATACAGGGCTTTGGAGACCTTTGGGTTCTACTAAATGGTATGTTCCACCTGGAGCTGCTGGTCATAATATGTAAAAAGACAGTTGGAGCTTTATGAATTGGGATGTTGTTTTGAATCTGGGACAGAAGGTTTAAAAAAATTTGGCTCTTCAGGAACTGACTTTAAGGTATGATTCTGCAAAATCCCTGTGCAGCCTTCTCGAGTATCAGACGAATGCCTTATAATAAGCAGTGACTGGTTGTGGAGATCCAAGCACATTGCGTGTTATTTTTCTATCTTCTACAAGACGAGCCAAGACAGCATAAAATATCATATTTCTTCTCAAACATGCCCGTGTCTTCTCTTCTTAGAGTTCCAAGCATAACACTTCATTTATAGCCCCTGGGAAATTAGCTGGGAGAACCCTTGCACAGAATGTGATGAGGCAACTCATTATTGCTGACACAATATGGATGGTCTCTATAGGAACGCCAGCATATCAGCCTGCAGGTTGACAAGGCCATGTCCACAGCATAAGTGACCATTGAAAAACATCTGAAGAGAGTTGGGAGATGAGCAGATCAAAAACCATACACCATTTCCAGTCTCAGTCTACTGTTGGCAAGTAATCTGTTATAGTAAAAGGAAAAATAATGAGGAACTGGTTTAAAACTAAAATGTTAAATTCTTCAGGCTTGAAAACAACAGTCCAGGACTTCATACAGCAGTGGGTGTTGAAGAGCAGTTAATGTTGCTATTCTAATATTATATAACATTCCACAGTACAGTAACTGTTACAGTAACTCCATGACCCGGTATTCTTACAGTAAAATACTGTGGTATATTGAGTTTATATTTACATTTGAAAGGCTTTATTACACATCAGGTATGTGAGGTTTATGTACATATATGCTCAGTCAAAGAGAGCGTTACATTATTAAACAAAGCACACCTTCTGTCTGTACCAATAAATGTCATTGGTTAGAGAGGTCACAGAAGAGCAGTGTAAACTAATCAGTATTAGCATTTAGCTGGAATTTTTTTTCAAGTGCCCTTCAGTGTGTGACTTTCAGGATGCACATTTTGAAGACAACAGATGGTGGCTAATCTCTGAGCATTTTTATGTGCTATTGGAAGGCATTTTGTATTTCCTATTTACCCAGATTCTGAACCCTAAGAAGACTTTTATCCTGGTTTGACCCTGCATATGAGAATTTGGAAGGAATGATTTGAAAAGTTACAAAGTCAGCTTGGCTCATGAATATTAATTAGGTGTCGCTGTAGTTCAACCGGTGTTTGCGATGCCAAAGTCATGAATTAAATTCCTAAGACACACCCACTAGTTACCGCATACTGTATTTTGAAGGGACTGTAAGCGTTTGCCAAGCGCATAAATGTACATTTTAAGTGACTTTGCTTGCTAACCGTTCGCATGCTCATTTGTCATCAATTTAATAGTTTCACAGTACATACTGTCTTTTAATGTAAAAGTTAGATTGAGGCTTTGTTTGATTGAATACAAATTAATGTAGAGTCCTTACAACTGGTTTGCTATTGATTGCTCACTTCAATTGTAGTCAGAAGATAAACGAGGAGTCTTACGAATAATATGTTGTGGCTTAGTTTAAAACAACTATTTATCAGAGCTCATAACTTAAGATTTTCAAATATAGCCTTGTGCAGAATCTTTTATAAAACTGTACCGGGTAAATGAAAGAGGTGTTTGGTTTTGACAGTAGTTTGCTCTTCCTCCCTCCCACCCTCTATTTATCTGTTTTCTCTGTCTATAATCTCTCCTCTCTTTCTCCCTCATTTTCTTTCCCTCTCTGTGGTAAAATGAATATGGTGAGAACGAGATGTCGTGTGTCAGGGCGCATATGCTCAGCACCGCTAAGCATAATGCTAATTAGTCAAATGAGTTTTTCTGCATCCCACAGAGCCTACATGTTGCTCAAAATATCAGGATAACAAAAGCCTTCTTCCAAAATGTTTTCTGCTGTTCTACCGTCACTCTGCAGAAAGTTCTCTATAGAGTTCACGCTCAACTTGTTTACTGGAAATTAAATATTACTTTGTATCTTTATCATGGCGAATTATGCATTTTAATGTATTGCAAACACTGAATATAGCTTTACACATACTTGCATTCCCCACATCATTCTATAATTATATTGTTTCTATGTTTAACAGTTGTATTTACATTCAAATAAAATGTAATTGCTTTAAACACTGTAGTATCTACAAACAGGTTATGCTGATTTATAGTAGCTTCCCAGCTAGCAAAGAACATTCTCAAAATGTTGGCTAATGTTCTCTAAATGTTCCCTTAAAGTTATCAAAAATCTTCCTGCAGTATTGTAAAATATGTTTTAACAATATATCATATATCAAAAATGTTACAGTAATTACAGTAATTAATATACATATAATAAGTAATATATTTTTATATAATTAATATATAATAATTAATATACAAAGTAACATTCTTATAATAAGAGGAATAATGTTAATACAATGTCTAAAAAACTCGACATTTCAAATTGTTACTAGAACCTAAAAATTAAATTTGTATCATTTTTGTTATGTAATGGTAACGTAAGGGAAACATTTTTCAAACATTTAAACTTAACATTTTTAGCTGGGCTAATCCGGAATTATTTTCTCTTTGTTTTTCAAATTAAAAAAATAGTTTGTTGATCATAAGAAAACTAAATCCAGAGGAACTCAATAAAACTGACTCCAGGAGCAGCTGCCTTACGAGGCTTTAGGGCTAATTTATCTAAGTAACCCGGTTGTGTTTTGGCATTCATTCGTCAACAGCCCTGGGATTGAACCTCTTGCCTTTTTGTTCGGTTTACAGCCCATATCTTCTTTCTCAAGACTGCTAGCGAGATCTATAACTAAAAATGTTTTTGCCTCAAAGGAAAATGAAAACAGTTGGTGGTGGAGGACAGTAATAGTGTCAATCCTAACGGTGCTGTGGAACTTGTTTCTCTGCAGGCTCCTGCAAATGTTTGGCCACAGATGAAACATTTGTTTTACAGCGTGGTATAAACCCTCTATGATTGGCTACTAACTCTGTTGGACATGCTTCTATTTTTAAGCCTGTTTTAAATTAAAAGTTCTCCACCTCGTAGGCCGGTATTAACCCGCAGTTAGACACCCCCGTCTCTTAGGGAGAAAAGACGTTACTGTCACTTTAATTTATTAATCGCCACACAATATTCTACATGTCATCAAAATCCCCCTAGATCATATGGTTGCTTCTCTGTTGTAAATCTACTTCCATGTCTGCAGCTTCTCAAACCACCCAAATCCATCTTCAAAATGGCTCTGATGTCCCTGGTTCACTGCAACAGAGAATCAGAGATGAACAAGACTGGGGTTCCGAAAATGATTCATTTGCTGTTATGTTTGCCAGTAAATCGTGACAAATAAATACATTTATGTTGCTTACATAAGCAACCAAAAAGGGGGCAAAATAAAAACAGCACTTTTTTTTCTCTTTGTCCATTAAGAATAGACAGGCTATTTTGATTTATGAGCTTTGTATCACTTTGAATCTGGCGAAGCGGGAAACAACATTTCAAATTGGCCGTAGCAGCTTCTAAAACCTCGTTCCTTCCAGCCCAGCATTCATGTTTTTTTTTTTGATTGACGGTGGGCCAAGAAAAACACACACACTAACACTTGATTTTCTTCATTGTTCAAATACCTTCAATTATTTTAAATGGTGTAATTTAGTTAATTGATTGCCTTTATAGACCAGCACTTCTTCATAAATGGGGATGTAATAACCATTAAACTTCTTAGTAAATTAAATTGGCTGCCATTTGCTTTTAGAATTGAAGCTAAAGATTCAAAAAACTTTCTTGACAAAACAGCCAAAACCTCAAAGCACAATTACTGAATCTGACTGCCCCCGTTTGGACATTTATGGCACTGCCAATACAAAACTTTTGACCATCTGTTGTTGACAAAAACAAGCAGAAAAACACTTTTCCCTCTGTGAGGAAAGTATAAGCCTCAAATGTACAACATAAGGTATAAAAACCAGTTTCTCTTCCTAATCAAACATTGATGCTTTGTAAATTTCCATGTACCCACATACGCTATAAGCACCAAAAATCAACATTGAATTAAATTCATAACATCTAAACATTGACTCATTTAAACAAATGTTTTGCTTACCCAAGCAGACACATTTTTTCCTGCTGTTGGTAGTTACTCCACTAAGGTCGACATAATAATATTCAGAGTGAAAAACACTGTTCACTAGAAGGCTACGGCAATTATCCAGCAGGAAATTAACCCGCAAGCAGAATATCATGACAGCAATAGCAATAGATTCTTGACATTTCCCGTATCGTAAGGGGCGGAGCACTTACACCTGACATTTGCTGTTCACATCTC
This sequence comes from Botia almorhae, assembly GCA_036877575.1. Classification (NCBI taxonomy): domain Eukaryota; kingdom Metazoa; phylum Chordata; class Actinopteri; order Cypriniformes; family Botiidae; genus Botia; species Botia almorhae. The sequence continues at coordinate 11,057 of JAZGTJ010014319.1, forward strand.
AATGTTCCTCATTAAAAACTTCTGCATCAATTAGCCGGCCCTGCAGCGCCTAACCTTTCCGAGTTTGTTAGCATTGTAATGTTGGTAATGACCACAACTGTATGGAAATCCACTGAGGTTTAATAACATTATTATTATTATTATTATTATTAACATTAACCAAGAATGCAGAATGCATCAGTAACAGCTGTATGTGAAATCACCTACACAAATCACAAGCATCTTCAATGAATTTATAAATTTAGTTCAAATATCGTTATATTTTACACAGAGTTCCTTGATTACAATTACACGCTTTGTGATTGGATAACCCACAGGTTCAGCATCAGCATCAGCACCATTGTCCCAGCTGATGAGCACCGAATCAGGTCCACAGACATAAATACAGAAGGACATAATCACCCAACAGTGTCCTGTGCATAGGGAACGTTACTGTGGATCATAGCAGTCTGCAGGCATTTATATGCCTCTGTCTATCTATTACTTTTCCAATTAGCATCTGATTAGTGTAGATGGTCACATGGACACATCACCATTTCATTAAAAGCTGCCCGCAAAGCAGCATGTCAGTTATGCTAATGCCTCGCATTGGATGCAACTCTGCAGGTCTGCTGTCAGACAGAAGAAGGAAATAAAATCATGACCAGCGCAGCTCGGTTTACATTCAGAGTGCCTGATTTTTGACTGTTCAAGAAAGGGGTTTGAAAAGCTAGTGAAACACAATATTCTTTGCAATCTCTTGCAAGGATTGAAGTGATATAAAATCCTTCCCAACTCAGACGTGATTGAGTGTTTCTTCGCTTTGGGAGAACGGCACGTTTTGCGAATTTACTCCATTTTTGAGGAAGCGGCCCCAGAATCTCACAGCAAGTGGCTTTTCACAGTACAGCGGGCACGCAATCAGCCCTGGAGAGGATGACCTACGAAAACATTTGAAATTGTGATCGTTATCAAAGAAAAGGGGTTTTGTTGTGGGTTTGCTTGTGATACTTTTACAAAAACCAGTGAGAGAGAGAATGTTTTTCCTAAAAAACAGAAGTTAAGGGCTTGACCTTCAGTTGCCCAGGCACTTGGGAAATTACCCAGAAGCCCCATTTCTGTCCTGGTGTATTGAATTCAGAATTGCCCATTTAAATGGACTGAATGCCTGAGTTTTCCTTCCTAAATTTGTATAATTTAAGTTTATATAATAGATTATTGTATATTGGTGCAGAATACATATAATAATGGCATAGAGACGGTTCTTTAAATAGTCAAGCAGTGTTAATGGGAATGTCAGTCAAGCAGTTTACATACCGGGTATAATTTGAATATATTTAAATGGTTACGTACATTTAAATATATCTTATTTGTCGTACATTTAAAATGAAATTTTATGAGATGTTTTACATTTAAATATATTTTATGTGTCTTCTGTTTGAAATGACATTTTATGAGTTTTCTTCGCATTACGCAAATATTTGTAGGGCATTAAGCGCCTCCTGGTGGAGGACAATATTGGTTCTCGCAATATCTGCTTTTGGCAGACGCTTTTATCCAAAGCGACTTACAGTACATTCAAGATATACATTTTGTCAGCGTGTGTGCTCCCATGAGAAAGGAACCCACAACATCTATAGTCCACACAATATTCCAGCTACAGGAATATTTTTCCTCTTCAAATATGAATAAAATGATGTATCTCTGTAACTTTAGGTACACTTAAAAGAAAGTGCACACCATAATATAATGGCTTTGGTATACTTTCGATTTTTTTGCCCTTTGTTTGACATTTGGTATTTTTAGTTCAGTATTTCATGGATTGTTTTGCTTAAACATTAAAATGTTCTTTCTATATGTGATGCTTACTATGTAGGCACAAGATATATTTATCCCAGGAAGCACAAAATGTGGAACAACTGTAAATTATTAATATAGTAGTAAGCAAAACATTATACATTATACATGATATGGAATAATTGGAAATATGGAATATGGAAAATACAATTCTGTTTCCTTCAGTGAGCTGTTAATTTGGATTAGGTCAGTGAGTTAAAAGAAGTGGACTAGTTAACAACAGCTTCCCAGACAGGATAATTATACACTGTACAGAAACTGCTGCATAATAAAGATAGTTTGTTTATGTAGTTTTTGTGTTCCACAGAAAAATGACATCATGCAGTTTTGGAAGGACATGAGGACGTTAGCAAATAAATTACAAATACAAATTCGTCGGAACAATCAAACATGCTTTAAACATGACCTTTAACCCCGAGATCTTAAATCTGCTTAATGCGTGTGATTTGTATGTGTAAAGACTGGCATATCTCCAGCTCTGCAGTGTCCTGTAGGCCCTAACCCACTTCCTTATCAGCTCAGCCTGGGAAAGGGGAAGCCATTAAAGTTCCAGAGAGCAGGGCCCGCTCAAATAGGAAGCCCTGTCACATAAACATGCCCTCCCCTCACCTGTTTCCCATGACCCATTATAACACCATGTGACTTTACAGTACGGCACCTTAACATCTCAACATGCCAAACTGTAACCTCCATCAGTCAAACGTAAACTAAAGTCCCACTATCTGCCGAGCGCTCCCGGTCTCCTGCACGTCCTGCTGTTTTTAATCACGAGTCAAGTGTTCATCTGGATTGAGGAAGCGTAATGCGCGGCGTCGGTGTGTTTGAACAAAAGAACACGCTTGCTGAATTTCCCCTCCCAGTCAATGGGAAAACAGGAGAGAGAGAACGGGGAAGGAAACTCGTGTGAATTAAGATGCTGACCTCACACCTGAGGGGCACTTAAGAACCTGAAGAACAAACTCCTACAGTAAGACAGATAGACCTCCTACAGTAATACTGTAATCTGAGAGATAACAATCAGAAGTCACTCAATAATGGCATCTGAGTGCACTCAGAGATAAAGACCTATAGAAAGAGATTAGGAGAAGGATTTCCAACGGAGGATTATTTTTACAGATTGAAATCTGTCCACTGTGAATTTACAGTAAATGTCGAAAGTTATACGAGTGGCCATGGGATGGCAGTAGAGCACTATCACTCATATAGAAGTAGCGTTTTAAAGCTCTTTATTTCCCTTATGTTTGAGGGAATATGCTTAAAAGAAGCATATATCGTAATTTTCACCCATGAGGTCTTATTGTAGTGTGTGGCGTTTTAAAGAACAAAAAATGTTAA
>JAZGTJ010014320.1:4039-14226 GCA_036877575.1 Botia almorhae
AATAAACGAACAACAACGCAGGATAAACTCCTGTTGATTCATCTCTTGTTGTTCATGTACAAATGGTCATAAAACATTTTTGTCCTCAGTTGTATACAGCCAGGTTGCAGCTAATTCAAGATGAGGCCCTGATGTTGTAATTGAGACCCCACTTCTCCCCTGAGCAATAGTGATGCATTTTGCATATAGGGATAGAAAAGTCCCTACTTTTCACTCGGTGTGTTTTGTGATTTTGGCTGCCAGCATCTCCTACATTTTCAAGTAATTTGGCAAATATACAAAAGATAGCTTATTGTTTTTGCTCAGTAATAGATGGCTTCCAGAGGAAAGGCCCATCCGCCATTAAATGCTGCCATAATGCTAATCGCTAATGCTAATCGTTTACGCCATGTCCTTGTGGGCAGGGAAACAAAGATGGCCCTAATAAAGGACAGGGCTCAACACTGATAATTTAGCACCTGGTATGGCATGGAAATGTCCACAATGCAAGTAAATGTTTTTTATTAATTTTTCATACTTTTGGCTACATTTATACGCGGAAAAACTCCAGACATAGCGTTGATGGCTAAATAAGATGCCTCCACCTGCTAAGCTTTTAATTTTGCCACTTTCTTTTTTTTGTACAGTTATAGACAGTACACACAAATTAATTATTGAATATACAGTTATATTCAGCCACAAAAATGTATAACTTCAGTATTGTTATGAGGCAACTATATTATAGATTGGAAGCTAACTTCTGTATGGTAACAATGAACTTAAAGTGAAAGCGAAAGATGAAATGCACTGTGCCTAGCTACGTTACGCCACCTGAGCTCTGAAATTTCGCAAGTTATCCGTCGACCTCTAATTGTATTCTTAAATTGATCAATGACAAAATTAGTGCTTAGAGGATGACAATAATAGCCAGTCATTTAACAAGTATGTTAGGAAAACAGAAAGATTATAGAGACCACACCGAAGAAAGCTAGTTTATGACAAAAGCTACACCAGGCCTCTTTTTAAACATTTTATCATTAACAATGGGAATATTTCAAATGTTGCATAATGACCTATGAGTTCACTATTAGTTTGTGGGTTTCTCCATTGGGCAGTCTTTTTGTAATCTGGGTCTGCAGAACAGAAGGTGGACGTTCTGGTGATGTTTTAGACAGATCATCCAGTGCTTGCTGCAGACAGCAAACTTGGCAAAGGAAACTTCAAGTCTGTTGGATTTTTGTCTGTGCAGGGTTTTAGTTTATATTCTTGTGTTGTTTTCTTTGCAGTTCTGAGCCTGAATCAAAGATAGAAAGAAGGACAAGTAATGAAATAAATGTAATATAAAGTACACAATACTTTTTCTTGTAGTAACAGATCTAAAGAAAACCAAGAAAGACAAAACTAATACTGTATTGTGACTTTTATTTAGTTATGTCTGTCTCTATCTCACTTCAATTATTTTAATTAGCATTTTGCTTTCTATATGACATGGACTGCTATGACTGTACATTTTGGCTTACCTGTGTGAATGCTGTCAGCCAGGCACCCAACTGTGATTGGACTGCTTTGTCCCGGTGAAGTTCCCCACAGGATTCAGGCTAACAGCATTTTGCACCAATGCATCAAAGTTAAAATCCAGTCCATCCGAGTCCATGAGTTCTGAGCGGATTATGGAATCCACATCACAATCCAGACTCCCGTTAAACATGTCCAGGTCCAGATCTGAAGGAAAGCGGTCTGCTCCTGAGGGGTTACAGATCCCCATCCCATTCCCTCCATTCAGCCCGGAGTAAAGAGAAGTGTCAGTCATCAACATGGAGGCCTGGGGTTGGAGGTGCTGCTTTGTGGAGACTAAATTATTAGCATCATTTGCTAGACTTTGAACCCTGTTGTTGGCGAGGGAATGCAAAGAACCCTGGCCACTGGACCCCTGATGGTGTTGCTTGTTCTGTAGATGGCCGCTTCGACCATTTAACACAGAACCAAACGATGACATCATGGGATCATTACGAAGCATCAGGCCATTGCGAAGGCGGGAGTTTTGAGAGGTGACGGCCACACTGGTCTGTGAGATGAGCGGGTCCGACTGTGTCATCATGACGTCACTATGATTGTGAGAGCCCAATGAATCAGAGTTCAGCAGCTCCTGAAGTGAGTTCCCAAAACAAGAAACACTAGAGAATGTCGTTTGCTTGTTTTCCTGGATGGTTTGCATGGGTGTCTGGCGCAGCCCTCCTGTTGGAGGCCCAAAAATAGAATTGCTGAATCCTGCGCTGTTGTTGACCACAGTTTGGGGTGAAGTGGAGCTTGGGGGGGAGGTGGTGGTTTTGGAGCCAAAACTAAATGACCCCTGAACTACCTGCACTGGTGGGGTGATGTTGTCCAGCAAATCGTCCATTGGGTTGTCAGCCTCATTGAGATTCATTGTGCCAGTCAGGTCAGCGAGTCCTGGAAGTTCAGCTGGGCAGGTTTTGGAGTTTGATGAGGAGGACGAGGGAGGAGAAAGGCTGCTGGGGCTGGAGTAGAGCATTGGGGAGAGGGGTGGGCCATCTGGGACATCATCAAGCTCTGGATTAGCTAGGATGGGTGACAAACGTCCACTCAGGGTGCTAGCGTTGGAGTTCGTTCGTGAGCGGAAGTCAGTCCAGCAGGATTCCAGTTCATCACTGCTGCGGGAAGTGGGACTTCCTGGCCACTTGGACAGACCACCAGTAGATACATTCTCCAGCGAACCCTCTTGGGCAGCTTGCAGTGCTGCCTTTTTTTTGGCCGCACGCCCACGTGCGCTCTTGGTATATTTGTTACTATTGTCCATGGAGACGGCACGTCGCCGTGGTGCTTTGCCTCCCCGCCCCCCTTCAGGATTGATCATCCACCAAGAGCTCTTTCCAGTTCCCTCATTCTGTACACGGATGAAGCGACTATGCAGGGACAGGTTATGCCGGATGGAATTCTGAAAAGAGAGCAGACAGAACACAGATGGTTATAAATCTTCCAGTATTCAACACATGGCTCAGGAAACAAGCACTTGCTTTAAGTTTTATTTCATTTATCTGCTGCTTCAAACGGTCAACATCTTTAAAAAGTGAACTAGTGGAACCTGCATAGAACTCTTTTTATAGCTTTCAAATCTTCCTTCATATATACACGTCTTCAGTGGTACACACACACTCCTAATTACGTATAGTTAGAACAGCTGATGTTACATAAGTCAGCTTTGTTGTTAAAAGAATCTATACAGATCTATACAGATTATACAGACCATTGATGGAACACACAAGGGACCAAAATAAAGCTCCTTTCATAGCTGCCTAACTCGCACGTCTAAAGAACAGGTACTTTTCAGTGTTAGTGAATAGGAAAGCAGTGGAAAATAGATGCCATTGTGTATTAGGCATACAATGTGATCTCGAGAGGTTGGGAAAGCACAATGTGCAGCAGAGGTAATGTTTTACAGCCAGTAACCTTGGCAGAACAGAGAGGTGGAATCTTCTAAAATATTGTTTTTTTCCTTATTGATAGAGTAGGCTGTAAAGGGCTAAGGATATTCCCCTTTAAATATATATTATTTAGTGGTTAATAATAGGGGTAAATGCTATATGTGTGTGTGTGTGTATACATATTTATTACATTTAAAGTATTAAATACAGTATATAATAATGTAACTAACTTTCAGGTTATATAAACCTTCTTTTGTTCATCCTGTTTATATATACATATATATATATCATATATATATATATATATATATATAAACATAAGAACATTAGAATTTAGTCAGGTCTGTTGTTTGTATGTTTGTAATGTACTTGTGGGTTAATATGAGCCGTGCTTTGGATACCAGTGTTTACAGTGCCAGGTCTCTCTTGAGATTAACGACATCATGTTTGTGAGCATATGTGTGAGGGAAAAGAGGTGGAAGGGTATGACTAAAACCTCAATGGAGCAGCATGTTATGAATGAAGTCATTAAGAACCATAATTTTCCTTCTCCACTGGCTTGGCAGCTGTAAACAAACTTGGTGCCATTGACACCAAATTTTTTAACACTATTATCTTAAAGGGACAGTACACCCAAAAATAAACAAATTCTGAAAACGTATCCATAACACAGTATGACTTCAATTTGTTGCTCTCTACGCTCCACATACAAACTAAGAGCAAGTGTGCACACACCCTATAAACTCTATTATTATCCCGTCCATCTCATAAAACACATACCCACACTTTCCTTAATCTAAAGCTCATCCTGTCAGCCCTCATCTAATGAGGCATAACAAATTCTCCTTCTTTTAATCCAAACAGATTACATCAAATCTAAACAATGCCGCCTGGTTCAGATTTTCACCTGTTCTGTTTAAATTTGACTCATGTTTTGTTTAAACGTCTAATCAATATGAGTGTGTACAATCCCACTGCAGACTACATGTGTGTGTGTGTGTGTGTGTATGTGTTGAAGGCTGTTAACCGAGCGCCCAGCTGCACACCGAATCTCTCTGGAACACAGAGACCTTTTTGTCCGTCAGCAACATGTGGTAACAATCCATCAATGTCAGGAGCCACGCAATGCACACACACGCAACTACAGCCTCACTCGCGTTGTAAGAGACACACAGGAGTGAGTATGTTTTGGTTTTCTGGTGCGTTCTGTCAGTGTTATTGCCCTTTGGTTGCTCATTTGTGATGGTCATTGTGATTTGTGATGTTAGAAAGCCAGCGCCTGTACAAACCTGTAACCAGCAGACACTTGCTTAAATCAAAATGAAACCTGTCACAATAGAGGTAAAACGAAAGATTACAGTATATTGATAAAATCACTAAATAATTGTTTTTTTAAATTAGGCTTACTGAGACTAATTTACATTTTTGCATTTGGTTTGATCCAAAGTGACTTACAATGTATTTAAGCTATACTTTTGATCATTATGTGGTCCCTGGGACTGAAACTCTCTATGTTTTGCAATGCTAAAAATGCACTACCAATACACTACCAGTTGAGCTACAGGAGCACCGAATGAGCTACAGGAACATAAAGAATATAGAATGTATAAAGAATGAGGTTTGCTATAATGTTGCATAATGTAGGGAACAAGGCTGAGCAATATATAACCTGACTACAAAATACAATTAGAGAGTTTGGAAGGGAGCAGGATGGACATCCAAGCGCAGTTTGGAAATAAAGTGATGCCAGTCACTAATACAGCAAAAGTGAAGGAGAGTCTATACATACGCAGACACACACATGAATACACACATACATGGGCCAAGCACACTTAAACTCTTGCACCCTCCCACTCTCGCCTTCATTCCCAGCTGCCTTGACTGCTGGAGAGAAGGAGAGAACATTCCATTCCATCCAACCAAAATGTGCATTTCCCGGCCAGCACAAGACGTCTCTTCTTGTGTGCGTGCGTCTTGTGCGTGCAAGTGTGTATGTGTGTTTGTGTGAGAGCGGGAGAATGCGTTGTATGTGAATGGTCTCAAAACTGAAGTGGATTGTTTGTGGAGTGGGGATAGAGTTTTTTCTGAAAGTACATTCTGGGTATTTTCTGTTCTTTTGCTCTGTTATTCTTTGGTTCCTTCAGGGGTTCATAAGTCACGGCAAGCCATACAACCGTTTCCTCAGTTCAATTCAAATACAAAACACGCAAATTTTTAAGCACGTCATTCATTCAAGTCATGCGTGACTAACCAGCCAGACACATCGTCACATACATGTACCCAAATGAAATCTGTGGAAATGTTTATCCCCCTCCAGAAATGTTATAGATTTCCACAGCACCCATAATTGGAGCGAATGTTTCCAAAACATGACCAGTGCAATGCACGATAAGTCTGTGTGTGTGTCGTGTGCACATTACATAATGTGTCATATTAAAAGACCGTGTTTATTCTGAGACTTTAGATCCAGGGGGCGGTGGCCTTTCCAGCCCACTCTGTTTCGCCAATCACAGTATTTGTATACAGGCCCACACACACACAAGTTGCATAGCTGATATCACAGTAGGTCAGTATGTTTCATTGGGGATATACAGCAAATGTCACTCCTTGTTTATATCAAAGTATTTATATATTTATATGTTACACATTAATAACTCTCTGAGGTATTCAGACCTTCAAGTAACCACTCATTAACTTATTCATTAGCATATCACAGCCATCGAGACGTCCCATTGGTCTGGGAGTAACAGTATTAGACGGGGAGTACCTTGGGACAACATGTCTTGGGTACAGTCAGTTCCAATATCAGACTCAAGCTGTGTGCCAGTGAGACACACATATCCATCCCTTCAATTCAGCCAGTGTAAACAAATAGAATGGAAATGGACAAAGGGAGGAAGTGTGGAAAATATGGAACATTTTAAAACCATTCTGCAGTTGCACACGATTTTACAATCATTTCACTTCCAGAATGACTCTTCTATTACTTTAAGTCGATGTATCTAATCACATGGCTGGCTAAGTGGAGTCCATGTTAATGGGAGTCTTCTCCAGTTATACACAGTGATATCAAGCATACTGATACAAGGCACTAGCTGTATTATTTTATAAACTATTTTATATGTATAAAGTTTTCATAAGCATGCGAATATCTGTATCGCCATCATTGTTTGTTAAATCTGTATCGCCATACAATATTACGTTATTTTGCAATTTTTGAACGTTTTTTGTGAAAATGAAACCGTTTTTATATTTAAAAAAAAATCACTGACAAAAGGTACAACAACAAAACAAACTGTAAAAGAGTTTCAATAACCTATTTAACTAATCCAGTGGAAAAGATTCCTCCAGCTAATCATAAAGCACCGAATGTACCCTTCCTGTCAGGTGGTGAGCAGTGACTCAGAGAAGTGTCTGGACTACATCTACAGCTCAGATACTTTGTTTGAAGCACTACGCAGGAGTTGCGAGGTCTACAGATGTTAAAGGGAGAGAAAGGAGTGAAGTACAGCGAAAGTTGAGAACGTGCTTAGCATTGGATGTAAAGTACGCTCATAGTAAACAACTCGCACATGCATAAAATACACACACACACATGTGTCACATTCCTTTCAACACGTGTCTACCATGTATTTCGCTTAACTGCTTAGCCCGTCTCTTGCATATCTGACCTCGTATGTTCCACACCCTCTTTGGCATTTCTCTTGGAATATGAAAGACTCATGCACATAAACAACACTGAACAGACATCGGCCACACATGTGATATTTTTAGCTGCAATTGGGAACACTGTGTCCCTGGTGTCCCAGGTTACACTGGCCAAATTGATAGAGCCGAGACCCGTTTATTCATTTGGTTAGAAACGTTTGCTAATAAAAGCTAGATCTTCATCTTCGTATGTTAATAGCAAAGCCTTTTCAAGAAAGCAATAAAGGCAGCTTTCATGGCTCCAACAAATCTGTTCTCAATCATTGCCGTATTTGGTTCCCACTTTATCGTGCCAGCGATGTGTTTGTCTAGCGAAATGCAAGCAGCATGTATTGAACAAGCAACACGTATTCGGAGAGCTACAGCTGTTATATTTACCTCATTAGAATGGCAGACCTGGTGACAGATCAGTGAAAAACTGATTTCAAAAGTTTAAATCTCTGAAACATGCGCAGTACCGCACGACACTTTCTGGATGATTCTCAGACTGAATGCTGGAAATTTAGTGTAGTGTACCAAAACCCGAGGAACAGGTTCTCCTCCTTTCTATTATAATTATATTCTTCATATTGAATTTGTTCATAGTGGCTGTTGTCATCACATGGTTGTGGCTCTTGTATGAAAGTAAACTGAATCATTGTTTGGCTCTGTTTCTATTTGAATGGCCGTCACTTTAGTGCACATCTGGGCTCGATTTAAAAAGGGCCTGTTCTGTTTTATTTTTGCGGGTGTTTGCGATTGTGTGCGAATACACAACCGCTTTTCTTGCTGTGATCGCAAGGGTGCGGCTTGCTCGAGGGCAAGTCTGTGTTTCATTGGGTTTTACAGTTTTATTGTAAGGCGAAACGAATTTTATGAATTGGTGCTAAAGTGGGTTGTTGTTTAAAACTGGATAATTAGCAATCGATGTGTGGAAACTGCTCCCTCATTCACTGTTCATAGTCCCTCATTCACTGTTCATAGTGAATTCCACATTGCTCGCACCTTATTGGGAATGTACTATATACATTGTATATAGTGTGTGGTATATACTCCCTCACTTTATATATATCTGTGTATGCAAATCTGGACACTGTATATAGTGTCTTATATTTAAAAATATATTTATAAAAAACCTATTTGTTATTAAGCTTTGGCAATTGACAAAAATGAACTGCTCATTACCTTTCTATGTATAAGCGCTTGCTATATTTGAATAATAATATTTTTTATCCTGTATAGTGCATTATATAAAAGACTAAAGAGCAATTTTAGATGCAGAGTAGGTCACTAGAGCAAACAGGCTACCCTGACCTAAACTTTTATCCCACTAAACATCACAAGATGTGCTGGTAAAACTGACCCCTCGCCTTTTTCTACTAACCAGCTAAAAAATGTGCTTGTGTGTGTTTCCACCTGTGGAAAATGTGCGTGCAAACACACATTTTACTCTGCTGAGCTTGCCAGTGTAGGCTGAGCCAGCGGCCCCACGCACGTTTTCTTCTGCAAAATGTTGATAACGACACCATGTATCGCTCCTGTCCATGCAACACTAGTGAGTATTACTGTACGATGATCACGCACAGTAAAGCCAGCAGCATTACAATTCACGAGGTCACGACAAAAGAACGAGACAAAGAAACAAACGTTGCACCAGAGAGTTTGTGCTGTACCAGCAATTCTCGCTGCCCCCTCCTGTAGTTCCTGCTGCCTTGACTTTTGGGCCACATGATTTCCTGTTTCTGCTGATGTAACACACACAAACAAAAATACATGTGCTGGCACACACACACACACGAAACAGTGTATCATGCTCAAATCTAAATACAGTCATGCTCGAGCTTTAAAGAAACACTGTTTTTGACCACATGACCCACTTTTTGAAGTTAGATCACACAGTCAGCTGTGGGTAATCCTATAAGAGGTTTAAACACAACTAGCAAATATGAGTCAAATTAAACCAATTAAGCTTTTGTCATACTTGCGCTTTTTGCACCTACGTACAGTAGGTTACTTTGTACAGTATGTACAGTATTCTTTTCGCATGTGTTTAAGGGAGATAGAAAAAGGAGAGATGATTGGTCGGTGCAGTGTGACTTCAGATAAGAAGATGTGTTTCTGTTTTCTGTGTAAACTGAATGTACCCTGAAGAGCCGAGTGCTCTGGATCTATCTGCCCTCATCTGTAACCTCTCAGATACTGGAAATGGCAGAGAGCGGTGCGTGCTAACATCTTCCTTTAAAATAAACTCGACTGATTAGGTGATTAACGCTGAGGTCATTTTGGCTGTGTGTGTGTGCGTGTGTTTGGATACATAGGAGATTACGGTGCTAAACATAGAAATATGGAGACGTGCATTTTTGCATGTGGCATTTAACCAGGTTTGTGCCCAGTTTAACCCGACAGTAAACAATAAACACAGCCGCACCATGGGTGTTCAAATAAAGGCATTTTTAACAAGTTTTTAAAGAGGGCACTGAAAAGAGTGCCCAAAAATGCACGATTCCCTTCCATGTGAAGGTCTCAGAACTGACCTGCAAGATCTAATACTGCACGGTGGAATATAGGTTCAGTTTCTGCACCGCTACCAGATAGCATAGTTAGCATAATAATAGCGTAATTTCCTTGAGTAAATTATACTCGATCTAATAACACAGAGAGTGTGCGTGTGTGTTAAACTGTCCTTCTTACTGAATTCCCTCCGTTTTCATTTTTTTCACTTATTTGTGCTTTTATCCCCAAAACTGATCACACACCAGTTTACACACCTGATAAATAAAAACAACAAACAAACATGAGCCCATGTTGTCTTGTAGTGGTACAGTGTCTGAGTCAGGGCTGGTCTGAACCACACACTCGCTCTTTGTGTCACAGGCTTAGGATGCTGTGAACTGTCACTTCTCTGCTCGTTCATCTTCCTTGCTTTTTTATCACCTTCCATTTCTCTCTCTCTATCTCTCTCTCTCTCTCTCTCGCGCTTTATGTCCCTTTGTTCTCTGAGGAACACAGAGCTAAACCACATTCTCACTAATGCTGTAGCTTCTCATCATGATGAAACAGACTGAAACACCACACACACAC
>JAZGTJ010014321.1:0-14226 GCA_036877575.1 Botia almorhae
CTCTGTAAACACACAGCTTTAAGCACAGTGATGATCACACAAACATTCGGCTGTAATGTGGTCTCTGTAAACACACAGCTTTAAGCACAGTGATGATCACACAGATTTGTCATGGCTCAAAACGCTGGCAAGATGAAACAGCAGACTGCTTCATTCTTCCAGTGGCATCTCTCGCCCATCTCTCCCTCTCTTCCATCTTATTGTCGCTCTCTCCTAAATGTTACAAAACGTTTTAATGATGTGATGAGCATTATACCTCGTTTCAAAGATGCTAGTGTTTAAACCACTTCATGAGTGATGTGACACATGCAATCTCTGAATAATCTGTCACACTATCCGAAATGTGTGACTGCAGGCATGCAGCTCTCCTGCTCAGCTTCACTCTTTTGCAGTTAGTGATGTTGTGTCATTTCCTGCAGTCACACTCACTCATGCACTGGCTGCAGTTCTAAACATTTACTGCGAGACGCATGCAGTTACAGACAGCAGGACAGACACAAGCCCATTCTGTCAGGGGATCTGGCAGCAGATATTATGGCATGGATACACACACACCTGTTATTTGGGAGGGTGTGTGTGTCTGTGTGTTCCTGCTGTGGTTTGAGGTCACGTGACTGGCTCTCTATTAGCAGGTCTGCAGGAGAAGTGACACTTTAATGTGCGTGATAAATGACCACTGCAGTTCTACAGGTGTGTGAGGACTGTGCTACTTCACACACACATACACAATTCACACTTGTAAACATTGTCTAACTGTAATGTTATTTTACTGTATCCAACTTAAAAACGGAGGGTTTACAGGTAACTGTCTATGCATTGGGTGTTTGGACAGAAGATCTGAGGCACAAACTGGCACAAGCAGCGACACAACTGAGAGTGTGTTGCCGTGGGACAATGACTGAGTCTGGCGGGAAAATGTGAGTGTGTATTTTGACCACAGAATGGAGTGCAGGCTAATATTGATTCTACAACAGCAACAGTTAAAAAAACTAAAAGCTAATGCGCTTATTTTGGTTCCATCCATGCTGGTGTGAAACATACTGGAAAAAGGGGCTTGTAAAGTCGATATATTGATGTGTGTGGAGCAAACAGAGACCTTCAAATACAAGCTGTTGTTATGTAGCATGTATGTACATTGTTTTCATATAGTACATACTACATACAACATTCATGTTTGCTTAGGTTATGAGTTGGGTTGTAGATACATGAACGTGTGCATGTGTTTTTTCATTTGATGCAAGGAAACAGGAATGCTGGAAATGACATTGTTCTTTCTTATCAGTTTCCCTCTATAACAAGCTGTTATCACAGGCTAGATCTGTCAGTGTCAAACTGCTGTGAGGATTATAATGAGGAATCTCTGATAACTATCAAACGCATCTGTGTGTTGAACAGCAGATTCCGGCTCTGCGCTCCACTTTTACATACGCTGAGAAAACACAATGACCAAACCAGAAACACACATGATTGTTTCTGACATACTCAGAAACGCTACATGTCATTTCAGTGTGTTAACAGCTGCTTTAATTCACTTTAATTCAGAATGAACTGATGATGCCATTAAAACAATGTATGATTACAAAAATGAAGAAGTTACAGAATAACGATGTATCAGACAGAATCTTTTGACTGTACCTTCACTTTTACATAATAAAATAATTGTTGTTTATTTCTACTCTGATGCAAAAATAAATTCTGAGAGGTTATATGTAAACAACAGTCTGCCTGTTGTGGGTATGTTATATGTACGTTAGAGTTTATCATTCTAAATGTTTTGGCCAGCTGTGAGAGGCTGCTCAGTGTTAATATGGTTCAGCACCAGGAACTGTCCACTGACACACAGAAAACGACTGCAGCACATGAACTGTGCTTTACCATCTCTGTTCTTTGACAAATATCACAACTGAGTGTTACAATCACCCGTCGTGCGTTGATTTCTACTGTTGGGAAAAGTTATTTATAGTGCAGCGAGGGAAAAACCATTTCACTGTGCGACGGTCCACTGTTATTCATGCTTGTCGTATGCTGGTTTATTCTAATTCAATGAGATATATTGATCTCGTTGCTTTAAATAATAATGAAATATCTTTGCATGGCTTTCATTTCGTGCTCTGCTTGCAGCGGATGAGTAATGCTGATCTCATTTAACGCTGTAATGTTAAACCGTGTCGTGTATATTGTATACACGGCATCGAAGAAAGGCTTTAGACAACTAGAAACATGCAAATGTGTTGTGGGTAAACATTAAACGAACGCGTTTCGCGTCCTCTCGCCTTGAATTTACACGCACATTTATTCGAGCACTGTGAACATGACTGTGTGCGTTTTGCCGCTGTATAACGCGCAATGCTGTAGATCTAGCCAGCACTGCAAAATATGTCTTCCATTACAAATAAAGGTAGAAAGACTCACGGTGTTGTATCGAGCGGTGCTTTGCTGTCATGTCTGCAGTGAAGAGCCAGGCAGGCGCTCCAGCAAAGCTGCGGGTCTCCGCTGCAGTTTATGGGCTCAGCTCCTCTCAGCTCCTCTCAGCGCCAGATCTGCTGCTGAAGACTCGCTCCTCACCGCGTCATTGTTAGCAGATCAATACATCACAGACAGCTCAGCAATGCTAAACGCTCGTACTCTGTTGAGATTGACGCGTGTGTGGCAGATTTCTTTGCTCTGTGTGAAAATAATCCGTTTTCCTTAAAAATGTAAATCTTGTCCTCTGACCTGATTTAACCCGTTAACACATATAACACATATTGTCACAGCGTCTTACAGAAGGGTAACTGTAGTCCAGCCAAAGAACATGTTGAAGTTGATTTGATCTGTGCGTATCAACGCTGTTTTGACACCAGCTGCCCGTGTCTGACCATAAAGGAAATTTCCACTGGGATTGTTTTAATCTCCACGTCCCAGTACGTTTACAATCAGTAGTGCACACAAAGAGTGCTTTGAGTTAACGTAAGAAAATGTACTGCAGTTTGTCTGATTATTGTCGAATTATTTAAAATTAAACACAAATTATAACCCGTTTTTAATATATTGGGCTTAAAAATCCTAATCATTTAACAGTCGTGAATTTATTTTAACATTAAACAAGTTTTTCGATTTGTTTCTCTCCTCCTAAACATAAACAGCACGAAGTGTAAATGTATATCAGCCGCTCTTAAATAACAAGTTCAGTCCTACATCAACTGCAATGAAAGGATATAAACATTCCCATATTGACCACAAGATGGCGCAGCTCAGCGCTGCTCGAGTTCAGTTGTACACTGAACATATGGAAAACGTTCTTCTAATGGTTTAATAATGGAATGAGCAGCTACAGATTGATTTATCTGCACCTCCATTGTAAGAAAACAGGCTGCTGCAATGCATTTTAATGTGCAGATGTGTGTGTTCTGTTGTATACTGCACATTTTGTTAGATGCAATTTTAATTGAGTATTTTGTGCATGACAAAAGTGTACATACATGTTTTGCATTACCCTGTATCAACACAACACATATCCACACACTCTCTAACTGATGGTTTGCATTACCCTGTATCAACACAAGAGGGTGATAACAGTCAGCGAGTGTTCCCTCCAGTAATTTTCTTTCCTGAGCTTTTGATGTCGTCACTGGCAACACATGAAAGCTAATTAGATTGATGTTTGCAGCCTTGGCAGAAAGTAAGAGAGAGAGAGAGAGAGAGAGAGAGGAAGTGGAGGAGAACAGAAGTGATGGATGAAGAGAGAGAGAGAGAGAGAGAGAGAGAGAGCGATGGATGGAGACAGAGACAAACGAGCAGTGCAGATAGAGAGAAAACGACAGTGCTCTCAAAATGAAAAGAAACTAGAAAACAGAACTTGTAAACATAATCCAGTGTGAAGTACCGGCTCATATGACCTGATCTCTCCGCTGATCATGCAGTGCAGACAGGAAACATGGAGCCCTAGCTTCAGATGTGCTGAACTGTGGTGCTCATGTTGGAACACTGCTGATAAACCCAAAGGTCCTGTGAAATGACAAAGTTTTGTACAGGAGATGATTAAATCTGTCTGCTTCTAACACTCCAGACTCTTTCTGATCCAAATCCCAAAGTTTGGATATTTTTATCCTTTTTCTCCACTGGTCTCCACCCTTTGAATCTCTCGAATCATCTTTCTCTGTATTTCTCTCCCTCACTGTTTCTCACCTCAGCTCACTCTTACTGTAGATGCAGTTCCCATAGCAACTGGACGATCAGTGTCTGTGTAATATTTAGTTTATTAGTTGGGCTGTTGGTTTAGAATACTAATGAGGGAGAGAGGTGATTACACTAAAATCTTTATGTAAATGAGTTTCTTACAGTAGCTGTGGGCAGGAAAAACTTACTTCACCTTGTCTTCTCTCAGAAAGAACAAAAAAACAGGCATTTGTAATCTTTACTGTGCTTACACACACACGTTTATTTAAAGTTATTAAAGGTTTTATTAGCCAATCTCAGCTAGATGGAGGTGGTGCTGTCGTTTCACTGTTTACCGTTTTACTTTAGAAACAAGAGATTTTTACATTATTTGCTCTCCTAGTTAATCAAATCTCTTGGTTTGTTGTTGTACTGTCATCTCTTACTGCCCCTGGTTCACATGTACCAGCTGAGTGACTGTTGTGTCTGTGTTGTGGTGTTTAATGAGGGCTGTGATTGTGTGTTTACTCAACTGAAGGCTGAAGGGCTGCTGGGGTTTATATGCTGTGCAGACGGATGGACGTCACACTGTATTTGTTTCTCATTTCAAATTTGAGTGACTAAATCTGACCTACTTTCCCTCTGCTAGCTCTGCAGTGCTGCGTCTCTCTCTCTCTCTCTTGCTCTCTCGCTCTCAGTCAGAGATGCAGTAATTGGATGACAGTACACTGGCTCATGTACAGTACAGTCCTGTCCTCTCGGTTTCTTTTATTTGTATGACTCGTGGGCATCTGTTCTGAATCCTCATTATTATAAGTACAGTAATCACTAACACAGTTACATTCTCCATTTCTGTTGCTGTTATTAGGATTATTGTGTACTGTTCTTACTGTTCTTACTGTTCTTACTGTTCTTACTGTTCTTACTGTTCTTACACCTCTGCAGGTGTCTGTCTCTTCATTGCTGGAGTGTTGCATTAGCGTTTGATTCTCAGTCCTGAGGCATTTCTGCTCCTTCACAAGGTGGGTGGGACTTCTAGACATTTAGTGTTTGCACTGAAATTCCATGCACAAAGTTTAGTTTGGGATTTTTCTACATCTGCAGTTTTACAGACATCTTTTCTCATGCTATGTGAAGATGATGCTGAGAGTTTGGAGAGATTGAAGTGGACCGTGTGTTGGCTGACTGGTGCATCTCCACCGAATGATGGATCTTTGTGTTGCCATAGAAACATCTGGCGCAGCAGCCTGCTGGTACAGTAGCTTCTGTAGAGAGAGGGTGTGTGTTTGTATCATCTGCAGGATGTCTTGCATAAGAAGCCTTATAAAGGTCTCTGTTCTGTTCTAAATGAAGAGATGATTGAGTTGTTACTGTTCTGCCATAAACAGCACAAAAACAAAAGCTTCAGATATGTTTCATAAAGGTTTTCTTGCAGCAGACAGCCTCTTGTAATAGATTACAGTAGAGACACTGTTTAACGATTGTTATTAATGGGATATTAATTTTGTTGTTAAAAATAGCTTGATGACATTGAACAAAATGCAACTCAATCTGGACAATCCAGCCCAGAATGAGAAACTGTTTTAATTTAGTGATATCAACTGCAAAACCTCAGCAAATGATTATCCATGAACAACCGCACTGTTGTCTTCATGTATCGATCAGTGCATTTTATTTCTCATCACAGTACAAAAATAAGAATAAGCAAGAAGAAAATGAAAAGGTGCAGTTACAGCAACAGACTTTTTAAAATAATGTACTGTAATGTACTGTAATGTACTGTATTGTACTGTAATGTACTTTAGAGTACAACATCTGATCATGTGTAAGATATTCGCACCCACTCTCCCATGCAGTCACTGTTTGTAACACTGTTTTACTTCTACTAAGAATTACACAACATACAGAGGGAGTTTGACAGGAGTTACTCAGGATTTCAGCTACTTCAAAACCCTGCGGACAGTATCTTACAGAAGGTCCCGCTGCTGTCCTCAGCAGTGCCTGAACCTGTTCTGACACTTTACTTTAAATCAGCAAACGACTGACGTCCCTTAGCTGAACACTTACAGTATCTGTTGTGAGATCAGCACATTCACATGCACAGTTCAGCACTGCTGAGATGTTTAAAGTAGATTATATAACATTCATTCACCCCTATGATGATGGTTCATCTACAGCAGCTTTATGGGCAATGGAAAGTATTTATAAACTGCATATCTCATTAGTGAGTATGTTAATGCACTGCACAGTGTTTTACCTGATGGTGCCCATAGCTTTCTGTTTCATCTGCGTATCTCTTGAACTGAACACATCTCATCCAGCTGAATGTCATCGGGTGAACACTGATGCTTACAGTGTTGATATGTGGAACATCTCCACAGAACACAGAGAAACTGGTTTCAGGTGTTTAGACTGAAACTGATCATCTGTCACAATGATGGATTTCCTCTGCTGTCTGTCATATCATTAAAACACAGAACAATGACTCACTGAAGCAGAGTGAGAATGTGTTTCATCCCCTAACACATGCAGATGGCTTAACAAATTAAAGTAGTTTTAAAAATGTCATCCAGGTTGTGTGTGTGCATTCAGACGAATAAAGTTTCACAAAACCAGGAAACAGTAAAACAATCTGTAAAGCACAGGAGAGATTGTTTATCTCTGTGTACAGATGAAAAGAAAACACGTCCTTCTTACAAATGTACTGACAACCTCCCATCAGCTGCCACTGTGTAACGCTGACTCGCTTTAAGTCATATTTCTTCTCACATTTTTATTCCAAGATTCTCATTGTTAAAATAATGCTTTTGTGTTTTTAAAAGACAGATCACAATTATGTGAGCAGAGACCCGGTATTCATTATTCCACTCGTCTGAGAACTGTTTCAAATGTCCAAAGAAAGCATCACTGAAGTCTTCTCCAGAAGTCCTCACCGATCCAGACTGATGAGCAGATGACTCTTCTCCTCCTCTTTCTGACTCTCGTTCTTCAGGTCTGCAAAGACCTGTGTGAAGAAATGAGGATCAGAGTTGATCTGCAGCATCTTGGTGCTCATCATGTTGATGATGGACAGACAGCGGTCCCAGAACGTCTCTTTAGATGTGTCCACCAGGAACGGTTTGAGAGGGTATGAGATTTCATTACCCATGTAGGAGTAAGACAGGTAGAGGCAGGTGAGGAGCACAGCCTGCAGCTCATGCTCTGTGGCCACCTCAGAGGAGACCACGTCACGGCAGAGCATGTAGACAAAAACCACATTGGCTGGAGTGATGAAGCTCTGGTCCTGCCAGCCCTGAAGCAGCAGAGAACGATCCACGCTGCGCAGCCAAAGCAGCGGGTCTGTGGGGGAAAGATGTTTGAGCCTGAAGCACCTCCGACAGAGGAACTGCCCCAGACTCCTCAGCAGCTCACTGGTGGAGGCCTGGACGATCACTCTCTTGGGCGTTCCAGGAACAGCGCTGGAGCTGGACAGAGAGGCCTTCTTGACCGAGGACAATGTGTTGTTAGAATTTTTGGAGCTCTGGTCTGATGGACTTGACTGTTGCTGGGTGAAGGAGGAGAGGTATGCACAAGACTGAGACTTTGTGAGGTTTTCTTTGTTGAGGTAAGAAACATTGTTCTGGTAGGTGGTGTTGGGCTGCACCTTCTTAGAGCCTTTCTTCTTGGCTGAAACAGCTACTATTCGTTTCCATGGCAATACATTAATGAGCGGGTGGCGCTTGAGGTTCTTGTCTTTGGCGTTCTTGCTGTTCTGAACTGCTGTGTAATGACCCACAGTATCTGCAGCCTTACGGTAGCTGGGGGAGAGTGACAGAACAGTTCCCATGGTGCTGATAATCAGAACCTGAGAGCTCAGCTGAAGCAGATGGAGAGAACTGGTGCTGAAGTTGTGCCTCACTGATTCCTGAGACTGGATCAATCTGTGATTAACATCCAGATGTAGGTTGGTGTTCTATATAGAGAAAAACAGCATGAATGAGGTCACTTCACTGCCAACCTGCAGGAGAGAAAACACACATCAGCAATGTTCTGCCTCTGGCACACACACAATGTGTATGTTTGATTTCATACACAGCATCATAGCAGCACAGACGTTTCATTTCCTCACACACTACACTGTGTGTGCAGAATAAATTCTCCAAATGATTAACAGACAAGCGTTATCTAGCTCAAACTTCCTTCAGCTGATTTTTCATAGTGGTGTAATCTTGACCATAATAATAAAAACAGGGCTCGTGAAAGTACACGTCATAGATTACAACATGACACATGAATTCTTAATTCCCAGAAAGACACTTGTACTCGATTCATTTACATTTATGCATTTGGCAGACGCAAAAGCGACTTAACATTGCATTATACTATACATTGTTTCTGAGTATGTGCGAACTCAAACCCATGACCTTGTATTGTTAATGCCATGCTCTAACCACTGAGCTACAGGAAAGCTAGAGAAAATTTAGCTGCACAGTTATCTAAAATAATTTATTCACATATATGTCTCTACATTTAAAATCTCTCATGTGATACGGCACGTTTAACATAAAGAATATATGACGCACTCGATCAACATCGACTCTACAGCACAGATGAGTGTTTGCAGTTCTCTTGTACTGATTCATTGTGGCGTCGTTCGTAAATTTCGATTAAATGGAGTATTGTAGAATCACACTACATATTTATATATGTTTTAATAAATCACAAAAACAAAGACGAAAGACGCTTTCATTGCGCCGTCACGGGTGGTAGAAATATAACAGTTACTGTCCAAGGTTCTGAAAATGTGCTGCTCATGTTTACATGAGCAGAAGAGATAACCCTTCATCACTGGCCATGACTTCAGATAAACAACATAAAGAAAGAAAGACAGAATCCTGCAACTCTAATACCTGCAAAATATCACCAACAACAAACCAGTAGAATTAGCACAAACATACATAAATACAGAAACTGCGGTGAGATTATCTGCTTACTCTCCTCCGCGATGCTTCAAAAACAAGAGCCGCAGTAATGCCTGTCCGGGTTTATCCTTAAACTGCGCATCAATGAAGTGTAACATCAGCCAGACCAAAACAAAGTATTAAATACATTGCTTGTCAGGTAATCCGAATTTAAATTAAAGCCTTAAATCAAAGAGAAAAAAATCTGCACGCCCTGTCAGATGTGTTTGTGGCGCTCCAGTGGTCTGGGGATACTGGATTCCTCCTTTGGTTGGTGATGCTGAGACACGCTGTGTTATTGGTCCACACCAGCAGATTGTGGGTTCAGATTGATGCTGTGCTGTCACGCTTTCACCTGTGCTAGAGCGCCGCCACGTGGTGCTGTTTTCACTAGTGCACTGAACAACCAAACTTCTTTATGACTGTTATTTAACATTAGATGTTGTTTTATAGAATTGTAACAATAAATATGTATGTGACAGCAGCAATAAATACAACATCACACACATACACGAAAATAAGCCCAACTTTGCAATTTATGGAAAAATCTCTACAGTGAAACACTAATCACATTTCAAAATGTCTGTGAATGTGATACTTAATTTTGACGTAATTACAGTACGAATGTATAAGAAGAACATAAGAACGAATAAAGGTCTGATGTGTGGAACTTGACAACATTTTTGGACAGAACCCTATAACAAGATATCGTTTCTAAGTGTCTGATATTCTGTTCTGTAGTCGCTTTCTGAAATTAAAACCATACAAAGACTACCAAACCCACGATGCTTCGCCCGCGCGTGAGTTACGCACTTCCCGTTCGCGTCGCAAGTGTTTGTGGGTAGTGAGATGTTTGAATAGGGAAGATGGCAGCCGCGGCAGTGGTGGAGTTTCAGAGAGCGCAGTCTCTCATCAGCACAGACAGCAACGCTTCCATTGACATTTTACATTCAATAGGTAAAACACTCTTCAAAGTCTTGCCCGAAACTTTATTTCCCCCCCTGTATGTCTGCCTTTAAACTTTAGTATTAGGAGTCTGAGGAGCCGGTGCTGACTCACTGCACATAGTGTGTGTATGCGTGTTTTAAAACCCGGCGAGCTGTCTCTCTAGACAACAGTTTCGGCGTGTAAACTGACCGCTTTCGAGCAATTTAAATAGCATGTGACACCAAATCAGCAATTTAATAATGTCATGGTAAATCGCCAAAGATGCTGCAAAATGCTTCCTAGATAGACAGCTGGGCAGGATAAGAGACACGGCCCGTATGTGTGGACAGTTAGCCTGCGATATTAGCCACCCATCCAGGTCAAGGCCTACTGTAACACATATGTAGTTATCTTTAATTTCATTTTTTGCATTTATTTGGAGATCGGCTTATTTAGACTTGAACTTGTCCCGCATGTTTCATAACAACAACAATGTATAATATAATGAACTGTAAGTCGCTTTGGATAAAAGCGTCTGTCAAATGCGTAAATGTAAACAAACATTTAACAAGCATTGACACCCGTGACACTGGCTGAGCTTTAATCTTCTTCTGTTAAAACAATCTAGAAAGTGCGCTATTATTTTCAAAGGTTTGAAACAAGTTGTCAGTTTCAAATGAGCTAGCATGTTTCAGATATTAGGATCTTGTTTCTATGTTTTTCGCATCTTTCATAAAAGTTTTGTATTGTAGGTTATAATAACGTATTACTGGTATACATTTATTCACACTTGTTTACATTTATTCACACTTGTTTTAAGTGCTCTTTAGTTTAAAATCAGGAATTCTACTCTGAGCTTAAAAGGGGTGTTATGTGAGTCACTGTTTATGACTGTATATTGGTTTCAGTTTGTTACTCTCAGTAAGTCAGTATGAATGTTTATTAGTGTCACACACACACACACACACACACACACACACTGACTGTCATTGGTCTCATCAGTGAGGCGGGACGTTCAGGATGATGATGAAGAGGCGGTTCGGGTCAAGGAGCAGAGCATTCTGGAGCTGGGCAGTCTCCTGGCTAAGACCGGCCAGGCTGCAGGTGGGAATCAATATCGTTGGGTGATCCAGTCTTGGCTTTTAAAAAGCTTTACTTTGTTTTGACTTTATTTGACCATGTTGCAGAGCTCGGAGGTCTGCTGAAATTTGTGAGGCCTTTCCTGATCTCCATAAGCAAGGCAAAGGCAGCGCGCCTGGTGCGCTCTCTCCTGGATCTGTTTTTGGATATGGAGGCGGCCACGGGCCAGGAGGTGGAGCTTTGTCTTGAGTGCATCGAATGGGCCAAAGATGAGAAGAGAACCTTTCTCAGACAGGCTCTTGAGGTACAGGCTGTTTGACCCTCAGCCTTGAGCTGTCCTGACTATCAGAGATAATGCATGAAATATTGATTATACAACAGCTTTAAAATTGTGCATTTAAAACAGCGACTATATGAACACAGTTAGAGCTTCTCAGTTAAATTGAGTTACTGTAAACCTTAAAAACAGTAAATGATCTCCAGTTAGACCTATAAACTTGAAAGGTTTTGCACCTGTAGGAATAAAGATTAGTTAGCATGATTTTGCTAATGTTAACCATTAACAACCTTCTGCTAATACTCCAGCTACAAATCTCTATTAAATACCTTTTTAGACTTCTTCTAATTATTGTTTATTTGGCTGAAATCCTTTCAGGCGCGGCTCATTTCACTCTTTTTTGACACTAAGAGGTACCAGGAAGCTCTTCTGCTGGGTAAGTGGAACATATTAATCAAAGCAACGCTTGCATGTCTGAAGGATCTTGAGGATGATTAGCTCTCTTCTGTCTGCAGGCTCTCAGCTGCTGCTGGAGCTGAAGAAGATGGATGATAAAGCTCTGCTTGTGGAAGTCCAGCTGCTGGAGAGTAAAACTTATCACGCCCTCAGCAACCTGCCCAAAGCCAGAGCTGCCCTCACCTCCGCCAGAACCACCGCCAACGCCATCTACTGCCCCCCAAAACTGCAGGCAGCCCTTGATATGCAGTCAGGCAGGTCCTGTTACATCTCTTCATTGATCAAAAGTCTGTTTACGAGCGCTGTGTGACCGCTGCTCATTTCTGTCCAGGCATCATCCATGCTGCCGAGGAGAAAGACTGGAAAACAGCCTATTCGTACTTCTATGAGGCTTTTGAGGGCTATGACTCCATCGACAGCCCGAGGGCCGTCACAGCACTTAAATACATGCTGCTCTGCAAAATCATGCTCAGCTTGTAAGATAACATCCGTGTGTGTGTGTCTCTGTGTGTGTATATGTCAGTGTGTGTGTGTGTGTGTCTGTGTGTGTGTGTGTATATGTGTATGTCAGTGTGTGTGTGTCTGTACGTGTGTGTGTCTGTACGTGTGTGTGTGTGTCTGTCTGTGTGTGTGTGTGTGTGTGTGTGTGTCTGTCTGTCTGCGTGCG
Source organism: Botia almorhae (assembly GCA_036877575.1). Lineage (NCBI taxonomy): Eukaryota > Metazoa > Chordata > Actinopteri > Cypriniformes > Botiidae > Botia > Botia almorhae. The sequence continues at coordinate 12,485 of JAZGTJ010014321.1, forward strand.
TGCGTGTGTGTGTGTGTGGGGAAGGTCCCAGCACAAAACACAGCTCATTGTGTTTGTTACGTCAAGCTCTGTTATGGAACACTGCCTTACTGAGGAATATTTAGGAGTCTCATTTCCATAATTTCCATAATGCCTAGCTCACATGTTAATGACTTGTGTCTGGCTGGTAATTAAAGTATTGTGTATTGTGTTGTGATTCTTACTGCAGTCTCACTATATTTCAGACCAGAGGAGGTTCAGTCCTTGACCAGTGGCAAACTGGCTTTGCGATATGCAGGGAGACAGGTAAGCTAATGAACCTTTTATACTGTACTGTACTCAGTAAGTACTCAGATACATTTGAATTGTGTATCAAGACAATAATATTCATGTGCTGTGTGTTTTCTGTCCATCAGACAGATGCACTGAGATGTATAGCACAAGCCAGCAAAAACAGATCATTAGCAGATTTTGAAAAGGTGAGAATGTGACGTCAATCACAGCAGATTTAAATACAGTTCTGCTGTCACACTCGGCTTTCTGTTTATCACACATAAAGGCTCTGACAGAGTTTAGTAAAGAACTGAGGGACGATCCCATCATCAACACACACTTGGCCAAACTGTATGACAATTTGTTGGAACAGAACCTCATCCGGGTCATTGAGCCTTTTTCCAGAGTACAGGTGTGTGTGTGTGTTAGTGGTGTATTGATATTCTGATGATAAGAATCAGGTAAAACTTGACTGTAAACCCATTTCTGTCGTTCTATTGAAGATAACACACATAGCAGGTCTCATCAAACTCTCAAAGGTATGACTATCTTCTGCTCATGTGATAAATGAAACCGTTTAAATGGACATTAGATCAAGAGAGAACTGAACAGAAACATGTGTGGTTCACAGGGTGATGTCGAGAGGAAGCTGTCACAAATGATCCTGGACAAAAAGTTTCATGGTAATTCTGATCTTGTGTTTTGTGACGCGTCAGAGCCGTGATGTAGTAGTAAATGTGTGCAAACACATTGAGCCCTGATGCTTGTTTGTCTCACTGTTATGTCAATGAAATAATCTGATGAAAGAATCACAAGGCCTGAGACATGTGTAACCGATGACCTGTAGGTATCCTGGATCAAGGTGAAGGTGTTCTTATCATATTTGAGGAGCCCCCTGTGGATAAGACATATGAGGCCGCCCTAGAAACCATCCAGAACATGAGCAAAGTGGTGGATTCACTCTATAACAAGGCTAAGAAATTAACATAGGTGAGCTCTGAACACCACCACAATGTGTGAAACATTTCAGGGTCATGTTAAAGGAGCGTAATGTTTGTCTATGATAATGACAGATGTCTTAATGTCAAACATGCTTTTCTGTCTATTCCCTCAGAAGAAGCATCAGAACTGCTGCTGCTGTGTGGGATGGTTATATGTATGGAAGTGTGTGTGCGTGCGTGCATGTGTGCGTGCGTGTGGCCAACACGTGAACATCTTCTCACAGCAAAGGGACGATACAAAATGCATCAGGATGTTCTTGATCACCAGACGGGAGTTTTTAACGTCTCACTTCTTTCAAACGGACAATTTCATCTCTCAGACCTTCTGCCATTTTATTTATCTTCTGTATCTCGTATCGGCCAGCGCAGGCTATCAGGGAATGTTGGAGAATTACAGTAAAATCCTGAAATGTCATATAGAACTGTAGAGCTTTTCTACATTTCAATTTTTTAATTACAGCAACTTTGTGATACAGACTCTTGGGTTTC
>JAZGTJ010014322.1:3095-14226 GCA_036877575.1 Botia almorhae
CACATACTGATATGAAAAAACGTTCAAAAATTTTCTTGCAGTAGCGTTAGTAGAACATCTTAGTAGAACATCTTTTTAACCTTTAACCCAACACACACACACAGAACGGTTTTAAGTTGTTAGAGAATTACGACCTACAACTGTCAGCTGGGTCTATGAAATAAACCGTGAACAGAGCTAAACTCATCATGTGTTTACAGCATGCACTCAGTCTCTGCAAGTCATCGCTGTCGGTTTGCATGTGTTGTACCTTACTACATACTTGTGTATTGCTTCCCAGTTTGTCCAGTTTGTACTATGTACAAATAAACACACACACGGGGGCTGAGATCTTACATCTTTACCATCAAAGCACCTGAGACCAGCTGCACCACCGAGCTGCTTTTAACAGTTTGAGTGACAGCAACGTCTCTCTGATGTGACTGTCTCCATGTGAGCACTTTAGCTTCTGTAGTTATGACAACACACTTGTGGATCACATCTCCTAAAACACACGAACATGCACTTATCTAGAGCTGCTGATTACAAAATCTACAAGAAAAGAGAGAAAGTGTGAGTCGACATAGCCAGAATAACAACGAACAATACACACACAAAAAACAAGAGTGATTACCAGCTGCAGTTACACAACACACTCGCTTTTAATCAAACACACAACTGAAACACTGCGAATACATCGCAACATTGAATACAGGAGAGTATACAGAGCGTGCAGGGAATATATAACGGATGGAAAAGATGGAGAGAGAGGAGGGTGGAGACAGCTCGGGTGGGCGCAGCTGAGATGGTTAAATGTGTTCCACATGTTTGTAAAAGAGTCCGAGGAGCTTTCCAGCCAGTGGGCAGATGAATGGTTGGAAAGGGGGATGAAGAAAAAGGAAACGCCTTACTCACTCCCTCAGCTCCCTCCCAGTCTGCCCTCTGTGTCTCTTTCTCTCTCCTTCTCCACTGTTACCCTTTTCACCTCAGAGGTAAGCTACATCCTCACGCACGCACACACACACACACGCACACGCACACACAGCTCCAGTTACCCCAGCCGGTCTGCACAGGCAGCCTCTGTGTTTAGGGGAACATTTCCAGGCAGGCTATGATTATGAAAGCCAGCAGAGGTACAGCAGAAAGAGTTTCTGAGGACCATATTTTTAGCTCTTGTGTGGGGTCAGGAGCTTTTTGTGGATATTATTGCATAACACTCCCCCGAAGTAAACCATCTAATCGTGAATTTAAGCCCCAGCACATCTAAATTAACATACGCTAAAGAGTGAGTGAGTGAGTGAGATCAGCCACAAGTTGTACTGGGTAGCTGTGGCAAATCAGATCCTCTGATTTGTGAGGCTTAAGAAGCCAGTACAGCAGTAATCTGCACATCTTTAATAAGAGAAAAAGCTACTACAATGAAGCAAATAATCTGGGGAGCTACTTGTCTGATGTGTTCTAAAATATCTAATTACGGTCTTGTTACCCTTAAGTTATACACACAATAACGCAGAAAATCACACACTGCTTCCAATGTAACATCAGCATTAAACCAGAATAATGACAATGTCATAAGATCTGCTTCCCCATTACAACTGACAAAATATCTTTTAAACACAGTTCTGACATTCATGAACGTAAATAATAAAGTAACAAATATTTTTAATGGAAACTTGCAATCTGATCTAGGAATTCTGATGAAGCAATACCAAATGCATTTAATGAGAAAAGGCTGATTTACAAAGTATGCCGAGCCAAAAGGATGACCAGCTTTCAAGATGGCAGTTCATACACTTAACTGCAGTTATACATATTTTCCGGGTGTTTCTGGGTCAACGTGTCTTCAAAATGAAGTGCACGGTGAGAGGACTAGATCTGAATGATGTGTTACACTTATATACTCTTAAACAGCCTGTCTGTCTACTTCCATTGCTGCATTTTTTAAACAAACGTATCCCATTTATAACCGACTGTAAGTCTGGCCTCATAACTACAGTGAAGAGCTCACAGTATTTAATTCATAGCTGTCAAAGTCCCCGATGCGATCTCCAGGATCGCTTCAATCTCATCCAAAAGTGAGAAAATCTGCTACAAAATGTTCCTCCTGCTAAGCTGTCAGATTTCCATTTGAAGTAACAGGTCCCTGTGGATATCTGACAGGTCCTCGAAAACAACCCGGAAGAACTTGTGTCATTCTGCCTGGGAGCAGAAGCTGTTTATAATCTTCACAGCTGTTTTCATGAGGTGCTCTAACCCCAATAAATCGCCTTATGGTTTACGATAAAACAGTGATGCGGAATTAACGATAAGTTCAATGCTCCTTTACAGTCGAAATTCTGCCTGTTATTTATTGTTACAAAACACTTCACTGCATTATACTTCCACAGCGGGATTCTCTCTTCATTTCCTCCTCATTAGAGACGTCAACATTCGGCAGTGTTGTCTCCAGGGGCAACCGTGTCAGTCTTTTCTCCTTCAAAGCATCAAACATTTCTTACAGAAAGTACTAGCTGTGCTAGGGTAGCAGAATCCACTAATATGTTCCTGACTAATTCTTAGTGCGCAGAAGTTTAACCTTGTTTAACAGTTAAAAAAAACTGTCTTCTATCGTTCACCCTGTCTCTAGCATCAGATCTATTCCTACATGTATATGTAGCTTTGTAGACCAGGCTTGTTGGTTGTTAGAACCAAATATTAAAGGCTTTCGCTTTTGGTAAGTTGCTTTGGATAAAAGTATCTGCTCAATGAATAAATGTAAAAGTAATTTGTCATACTGGATGGTGAAGCGTGTATGTTAACAGATTTCTTTAAAACAGTCGAGAGTCATGGCGTTGTCATCATAGCTTTACAGTTGTACCGTTTAAAAACGCTTTTCATGTTTTTCCAAATAAGGGCCATTTGTAAAAAGAAGCCTTGGTTTTTGATCAACTCTTTGAAATTGCGTTTGGCCCGCAGCTACATACAACACTAAATACCCAGAGTGAAACTCGAAACACTTTCAACTTTATCTTAGAACCACCAAAAAACATTAAAACAAAATTAGGACAACCAATAAAAAAACACTGCTTTGCACGTAAATGTATGCGTTATACAGTTATTTAACAAGATTTTCCCTTTGTGTGTTTTCAATTCGTTCTTGCTACAGGCAAATCTCAACGCGATTCTAGAATCGAAAGTTTTTTGCACTTGGAATTAGTTCACATTGCGCCCATGGTGCTCCTGCGGGTAGGTTTGAGTTTGGCCTGCAACAAGTCTTTTGCTTCCTCTCATCTCCTTCTACTTTCAAAATCTCACCATATAAATTTGACTAACAGGCTTTCTTACTTAATTGACTACATTAATTGACTACAATTGTATCAGGAGGCATATAAGCTTTCCCCTCCTGCACTTTCATTGGTGGTTGTTTCATGATGACATCACACAACTTCGCTGTACTTGCACGCCAATGGTCAAAGCAAAGCACAGGTTAGATGCAACACACTCAGTTCTAGAATCCAGTATGTACCATAGAACTCCAGTTGAGTTGCACAAGAACTGTTTGGTCTGACTGCTAGTGTGTAGGCTCAAGTCTCTCAGAACGACTCGTAGCGACAGTGGGCTGATAAATCAGCATTATCTGCTTGGTGACAGGGAAGTCTGGCTAAAATGAGATTAAATGACCTGGCCCTTAATCATCTATCTCATTCTCACAGCATTAATACACAGACAGACAATGTTGCTATAGATCAGCAGTAAGTTGCATCAAGCAGATGTCAATGAAAATGTCTACTTGCTTAACCCTGCATACAGAATCCACAGTTTGCAATCGCCAGTCTCATTAGTAAAATAATTAAACCAAATGAAAAAGCAGTACTGTCCATCATACATTACGGCTCTGCCGGTCTTGCAGCATAGACCAATTAGGTTAGGGGAGCAAAAAGTCTCAACCAATCGTCTATCGACTGGAGGCCAACAGCTGTGTCAAGATACAGATTTTTATGGTAATGCATTGCTGCAACTGACAACTATAATTCTTGGAGGAATTAAGAACAGTTTAAATTGCAAACAGCCTTCCAATACTAAATTAACCGCATCAGCGGATCAGTCTTGATGAGGCCCTTACCAACTAACCGGGTAGACGGATCTGATCTCATTAATGTCATGTAGCCTCTGGCTAAGAATACATGAGCTATGACGTCCAAAATTAGACTTTCACATCCATTCTGAAGCGAGTCCCACATAGGGGGAGACTGAGTCAGAGCTGCTTCTATTGTTTCAAATGGCTTTTCTGGGCTTACTAAAATGAACCGAAATCATTTTGATTTTGTATGCATTAATCTATACCTGCATGTGGCAAGTACCAGCTTGTTTCATTAAGTGCGGTTCTTGCACTCAGTACAGATGTAATACTGTCACACAATGTATTGAGTTCATAGGCATATTTCAGCAATAAGAAAGCTTCAACAACGCTTAACTATCATGACATACAGCTATAGACAAACCAAACAAATCATTTAAATGAGATCTGGGTGCAGCCAAACCCACCGACGGCTCATGGTTTAATTAAAGTGCATGGCCTGTATTTACAGTGCTTTGATGAACAGCTACAGATCTGAGGTCAAGTTTTTACTCTCCCTATTGTCCTGAAAAGAAGAGAAGCGCAACAAATTAAAAATACGAGCACAATAACTGGAACCCGATTCTTGAAAGCAATTCATATTTCTACTGCATAATTAAATGAGTGAAAAATACATTGATAGCAGCTGTAAATAGCTTCCGAGTCTCAGACTCTTCCCAGATTTTAATGCGTTCCATAATTACAGATTCATGGACATTCACCAACACTGACAGCAGCACGGCACGGTTCAAGCGAAAACAAAAATGACCCAGATTGAAACCAAAACTGGTTATGTTCTCGAGAATTTTTTTTTTGCCTGCATCATGGTATAGTTGCGGAAGCGACCGGTTGGTGCTACCGACCCAGCCAAACCCCCAACCCCAGCTTAACCAATGCCATGACTTAAGTGCAAGACTACCCATTTGCCCAAACAACAGTAGTCATACCATACATCATATAGAAACAGTCATTAATTCTGCAGCTCTRAATTTCACACTGTAGCTCATTGTGTTTGTGTATGAAAAATAATTCCGATTACTCTGTTAATGATTTTTTTAATGACATTTATTTGCTCGTCAAACATTTTTTTGCAGACACATCGCCATTCTTCACCTCCAAACCACCTTTTCATCTGATCACTTGATCTCTCTGCACGCCGCTGGTTCTGAGTAGCACGTGCTGATGATCTCTGCGGTTCTGCTCTGTTTGACTCTCCAGCTTGATGAATTCATTATTGTCAGAATAATGCGCGATTCATCAGCCAAATATTATTCTCTCTCTGACAGCGTGCTAAACAACGGCAGCGCTGAACTTTCACCATCCTATCTGTTATCAAACACTCCAGTTCATTTATCCAAACCCTCTCAGCCATGACAAACAACCATAGATTAATGAAACATCAAACTAAAAGGGTTTGTATATTTTTGTGTGTGCTTGTTTACATGTGGTGTAAAGTGTGCATTACAAAACACAAATAGAACAGCTTAAAAATATTGAATGGCCTGTTAAGATCATGCAAGTACAGCTGGGAACAAAGATTATTACAAATGAAGATAAGCATTTAATTAAAGGCTTTAAATTTAAACTATGGCCCTTTATATCATCAAATGTTTAGAAACACTGCAGACCACAGGATATCTGCTCACAGACGGCTGTTAATCCAATCTGTCTTTCATGAGGGAAAAAGAGGTTAACCACAAATGAACAGAGGGGTCACTATCTGACAGTTCAAATCAAATATATAAATACATGAAATAAAAAAAACAAGATTTATAAAGTGTGAAGCACAGAAACAGATGTTATCTGAAATGTTATTTCTTACCCAAACAGGAATTTTTAAAAATGCGCAACGCTCAACGTTCGTATTTTCATAACACCTATCAGCACGGAGAACAATCCTTTAGTCTACTTCATAATTTATTTCCTGAACTACTACTGAAAGCCATCGCGATTGATTCCAAGGATTCATTTCCTTTCCTTGCTTATGGGATGCTTCCTAAGAGCACTTAAGCACTTTATGGAAACTTGGAATATAAACTTCCGCAAAGGTAATAAGATGAGTTGTTTTCCGTTAAAGATGATGAGATGTTGTGCAACAGATAAATGGATACAGGACAAGACCACAAGCTCTAAGTCACAAGTCTACAAACTCCACACACTGCTGCCCTTAACATCAGAGGTCACCTGAGGAAACCTACTGGAAACGACCTTGTTGGATCTGCGTAACTTTCAGATCCTCCTTTATTTATTACATTCATAGCTGAGAGAGTCACAGCACAGCCTCTATTGCCTTGAGGTCTACAGAGCGAGCAGTTAGGGACTAAGTGTGGTCTCAGGTATTGACGTTCATTTTAACAGCACCACATCTAAGCAACGTTTTGAATAGAGATGGTATTGTGGTTTTGGAGGTCTAAGGTTGGACATAGATCTACCTGCCAGAGAAAGGACTTCCAGAGGAAACTGAAAAACCAGTCCTTTCCTTTATTTGCATGGTACATTTTACATGCAAAAGACTAGTACTATTAGAACCACCCCATTTTTTAACACAGTGTGTTAATCCAGAGTACCAAAGAGAACCGGGAAGAGCTCCCAATTTTTTAAAAGTTCAAGAGGACAACTTTACATAGAGGCGAATATTAAACTGGTTTAAAGCCCAAACACGAACAACTCAATGACATATTTTACACCATAGACAAACTGTAGAGGTTTTGCTTGGTGTGAAGTACAAAAACAGCTGCGTGTTGCGTCTAATATCAAACCTGTCCTTATATACAGATCTGTGTTTTACCGCCTCGTCTTTAAAAACGATGACCACTCTATCTGTAACATTCACATGGTGTAATTGTGTAAAATGAGACAGTGGTATGTCTTCAAGATAATCAGCTGAAGATCTCTGAAAACGCTCTTATTATTGTATTCTCGCACGTAATCATAAAGGAAATCGCTAAATCAAGGGGTCAAAAGGCCTCTTAACATTGTCTCTCAACATTGATTTTTCAAACTGCTCGGATAAATCAAAGCTGGTCATAGTAATTACATCACACTGCCACTCACTGTTTGATGAAGGACACTGCTCTGAAGCAAACCCCTGACCATCCGTTCAGTCCAGCTGTTTGATTGACTTACAAATGACTGAAGGAAATTCAGTCATTATGATGATAAAAAATAATAAAACAATACATTTATGACAGACATGTTTCTGCTGAAATCACATTGCGTTTTGTGTTAACAGGTTAACGTGGAGCGACCAATATAATCTCGGACTCCTCCAAAATCAACACACACACGAACCGCCTTTAAATGAAGCGATCAAAGACACAGACTAAACCATTCAGAAAGACCGAGCCGACCACAGGCCTTGTGGCCATTTAACTGTCATGAAACTTATTCCGGCGATCCAAACCCGTTTTACGATCACATGCGCGGCGCCTCATCAAATAACCCGTGAAAAATCCCAGTAAACTTACGTGAAAACAAAGAACAAAGTAGTGGATCCCACCAGCAGAGTGGCGGCGGTGGACACCGGGATGTATTTGGTGGGTTTAAATCTCTTTCCAACGCTGTTGGACATTCTGTAAATCCCACATTCCTCGTTTATTGGATCCTATCGGTAGACGCATGCAGACGCGAACACGATGCCGCACCGTTCGGTACACGCCGGCGAAACGCTTATTCGTCCCTTCACACACACCGTTAAATCGTGATCCTTGAATACGCGTTTGGGAAAAGCAGCCTTAAAATCCCACCCAGCTCAATTCAGCCCCACTGCTGAGGTCACTGCAACGCTTGGAAAGGTGGAGCCTCCGCTACGCAAATAGAAGAGGCGACACACACACACACACACGGCGTCGGCGTCGCGTTAACGCGTCTTGAGATTTCTAAGCGGCGTAAAGGGACGTTTGGCGTCGAGCGTTTGCGCTGCGCTTGGATTGAGATGTCACGCAATTGATTCGTCGCTCCTGCTTATATCTGTAATTACAAATGTTTTCCAGTGAGGCGCTTACAGTGATAAAATGTCAGTTATCACACTGTTTTAACATAGAGCAGTGAGATGTTTGTGCAGAATGTTTTGGAAGCAGATCAGCTGCAAAACGAAACTTTCAATGTGTGTGTGTGTGTGTGTGTGTGTGTAGGTTTGTGATTTGAGCACTGCATGACATCTGCTGGCAGCTTTTGAAAATGACATTTGGTATTAGTTATTAAAATAATATCGTGTATAAGGAAAAACAATGACACACTACAACATATAAAGATTCATAAAATAGCACATCATTTTAGTAATAAGCGGACCTGAATTTTCTCAGTGCATTTCAAAAAGCTTTTGGAGTGATTCTACAATAAAACTAAACATACCACTATATTTATTTATTTTATTTTTTAAAAAGGAAAAGATCGTTTACTTACTAAGAGAAAATAAAGAGTCGTTTAGTAGCATACCAAGCAGCACATTTATTGCTAAAGTAATGTGCCCTGTTACTAATGCTACTTATAACAATACAATATTATATTATATTGCATGAAATAAAGTACACCATATACCACTGTAAAAACGCGGACATTCTCCTCTGTTCTTTTAAATTCTGTCTGTCTGTTGACACTCACTGAATCTTACTGATGGTTACATGATAAAGTCATTGCGTCGACTCGCGTTGTTTATAGTTTGACGGACTTTTATTTTGAAAGCTCGTCAGCACCAGCGCACCGAGTTTTCGCGCAGAGGTTCGTGATGACTGCAGTTCACGCTGTTAAACATCTGTTGAAAGATTCTGTATAAAAGAGGTGAGATATTTTATTACATTTGAAACATTGATAATTCATTGATGCTGCATTGGCAGAAAACGAACAAAGATCATTATTGCCGTTTCAGTGCATGCAAGCTAACTTTTTGTTCTGGAGGAGTTTTCTGATTGTGGATCTCTTTACGTCAGCAACAGTGAACATGTTTTTCCTGTTAATGGCCTTGTTTTACAAAAGTGATCTGCATGTAATAAAAATTGTGATTTTGTCGTATTTTCTCGAGTGTCGCTGAGCTCACTGACACGGCCAGAATTAGCCAGACGGCTAACGCGGTAGCAGACAACCATTTTATAGTTATCTGACGCGATTTATATAATTTTACAGAAGTGTAGTGTGTAATTAATAATATATGACGCAATTTATAATATAAGAATGCCTTTTAGACATTTTCTGTCATGTAAGCATATTGTTCTGGTGTTGTTAAGCCGTTGTACTAGATACTCTGATGCATTAGCTTGTAAAACGTGGCGTTCTATAGATAACACATCTGTCTATCAAAATAATCATAATTCAATGCCGAATACAAAAAAGTCACAAAAATACACATGAACCATATGTAGACCAGATCTAATGACGTCACATACAACTCTGGATCATCTCTGAACTGTGGATAATCATTTATCTATATTGCTGACTGTAAAGATGAGTAGATATTGCCATCGTGTATTTTATATTATGTTACATTATGTCTCGCGGTCAGACTTCTTGCGGTGATTTTTCTGTTGTGTTTGTTCAGTAGGGAAGGTCCGGTCCTGCGCAGGTGGGTGAATATGGCATGTGCAAAAGTGCCTTTAGATGAACTGCATGTAACTGAGCCCTCTGGACCCCAGGGCAAAGAATGCACCCTACCAGCACTAGTAAGTGAAACGAATTGCTTGCATCCATACCTTGCCCATCCAAGACCCTTTTAGAGTACATCTGAAAATCACTATAGTCCAGTTCTTCCTGTCTGAATGATGTTACTGAAATGGTTGGGATCCCAACAGCATCCTGACCGAAAGGAGGATAGATGTTTCCTGGTCTATAAACCCCCACCTGAGGACGGCAGTGCTGCACTAGATGAGGAGTTTCTGGAGCTCGCTCAGTTCATCTCAGAAGATCTGGAGTGGTTGCTGGCATTACCTCATGACAAGTTCTGGTGTCAGGTTAGAACGGCAAACGATGTTAATGGAGGGTTGGGTAACATCATTTAAAATGCTTGACAAAAAGAGTTTGATACAACGTAATACGTATTTTAGACAGTTAGATTAATGAATGTGGTGTACAGCCAGGCAGCTGTTGTAGCATCTTTTTGTCCTATTGTGTCTCCGTCAGGTGGTATTTGATGAGTCATTACAGAGGTGTTTGGACTCTTACTTGAGACACGCTCCCCGAGGTTTGGACTCATCTGCTCTGTCGTCTTCTCCAGCTGTAGCTGACATGCAGAGAAACATTCATCGCTCTGTCTTCATGGTCTTCCTCAGAATGGCTACACACAAGGAGTCTAAGGTACACAAAAATGATCATTTACTGTTTATTCTTCTTTATTGTACAAAGTGATTTTAAACAGACTCAATGTATAGATGAGAGGAACATGTTTATTCTGCTTTGGAATTGTCAAGATAAATGTGTGTTGTTGGTTTTGTATTATATAATCCAATGGTGGAATTAGTGGGGATCACAATTTATGTGTTATATGCTGTTTCTTCTTCCTCTGCAGGAAAACTTCATCACACCCGCTGTGTTCGCGGAGATCATTTACAACAACTACTTATTTGACATTCCTAAAATTCTGGATTTGTGTGTGCTGTTTGGGAAAGGAAATTCCCAACTGCTTCACAAAATGATCGGTACGTACAGGCTGATAATATTCTAGTATATATTTATTATTGAATCTTTATAATGACAAGAAATACCTTGCGCATCCACCTGATGTCTGTTTCAGAAAACGTTTTTACTCAACAACCAAGTTACTATGGAGACCTGAATGAGAGTGTACCCTCCATCATTCAGGTAGGTCATGTGATACTGTGATGCAATCAGCATTTCTAGATATACTTTTCTAATTGCCATAGTGTGTTGAGCTGCCTTAAATGTGTGTCTGATCCTGGTGTTCTCTACGTTATGGGGTAATACCATTAAACGTTGACCTTGTTCGGACATTTTTAGGTCCCTATGATAAAACGAGCTTATAAATCAAACAGAATGATCTTTCTAAAATAGCAGAAAGTTTTTTGTGGTGGTGTAGAGGTAGTTTGTACAATATAAAAACCACTACAT
>JAZGTJ010014323.1:0-13096 GCA_036877575.1 Botia almorhae
GATGGCTATTCGCGTCTTTGCATTGACTTAACATGTAAATCACTCGCGCTTGCCGCTTCATTCGCGTCCGGTGTGAACGCACCATCAGTCAGTAAGACCCCCGTCCCCATTCCCGCTTCAGCTGTCTCGCTTTACACATACGCACATACGCAGGCGCGCGCGTGAACTGGAACCACGAACTTGGCTGCATCGAGTTATTTTGAGGACACATAACTTACATCTGGGCATTTTGAGGACACATCATTCATATCTATGCAACCAATAATTAAATTACTACTAGAGGACAAAATTGTTTACATAACCACACAATTCTTTCATAGATCTAGTCACTTAATTTTTTCTCTCAAAATGCCCCAGATTTATGCATTTAACTTTAAAATGTGCAAAATTTTCTTCCGGGGGTGCATGCCCCCGGACCCCTCTAGAGGCCCAGAGGTCCACCCACCACAGTCCCACAAAATCTTGTGGGAAACACTGGATGGTAACCACAAACAATCGCGGAACATTAGTAAAATATACTAAATAAACATACATGTAGAAATGTACTTACATCAAGGTATTAAACAGAGCACAAACAAGCGTGAAGAGATGAGCGTCCATCAAACTATCTTACGCAACACTGTAATCAGTGCGTGTGCCCCAACTTTGGGTTTAGGACAGGCTATCGTACAATCTGACTGACCACACAGCACTGATAAACGTCGCCTTCAGGAAGAACTATTTATGCATATCTTATATATATATATATATATTTGAGCTTGCGCTCTCTCTTGCCGGGGCCCTGTGATGTTAGTGTTATATGTGGACCTTTATTGTTGGTTTTTCTAATAATCGAAGGTTTTGTGGGTTTTACATCACAAAAATTTGCACGAATCGCCGACCGCATAAAATATGTACGAATTCCGTGAACTCAAGCTCGATCAAATGGCGTCTGTGGCGTACAGGGTATAACGTGAATTAACAACTAGCATCTTACATATACAGTTACATATTGATAAAAAATAAAAACGACCCATTACCGTGTGTTGTTTAATTCTGGATATGGTTTTCTCATTAATAGTGTCCCTTCATCCAAAAATCGTGCTGATCCACGTTTCCGTCTCTTCTGCCCTTTGACTGGCAATGAAATTGACCACACGTTCAGGGCCGCTATAGTGTCTTCCACGATAAAGTTGAAGACCCGACAGCCGCCTCCTTAAGTGTCGAACACTAATGTGAAAGTTGTCAATTACCGATAGACACAGAGCTATTTCAGGTTGAGTGAGTCCCTGATCAAAGTAAAAGCGAATACGATCATCCATTATGCTGTGATGATGCCGCGCATCTGTTCTTAATGCCGAATACACAGAGAATTTTGTTATGTCGTGATAACGGGAAAAATAAGTCGTGATAACGAGAAAACAACTTTTGTTATGTCGTTATAACGAGAAAAATAAGTCGTGATCACGAGAAAACAACTTTTGTTATGTCGAGATCACGAGAAAATTATGTCGTTATCACGAGAAAACAACTTTTGTTATGTCGAGATCACGAGAAAATTATGTCGTTATCACGACAAAACGAGAGAAAAAAAAATAACAATGCATGGCCTCTTAGGACTTCCGTAATTTGCGGATGTTAAATAAAACGTTAACTTTCTTGTTTGCTTAATTAACTAGCCAGCTAACGTTAGCTTGAAATTTAGCCTCGTTTAGTTTATACTCATTTTTTTAACTTACCTTTCTCTTCCTCTGATTTCTTCCGTTTTCTTTTCTCTGCACCAGAAAGATATGTCCTTTTTTGTGACATAATTAATTGTTTTGCTGCAGTGACGCTGCTTCTTCAATAAATTTAAGTTACCTCAGTCAGGCATCGTATGACTGTCATACTCGCAACTGTGCATGCATCCTGCAGCAGCCAGTTAAAATAATATTGCGTTTTTTTTTTAATTGAATAATGGATTTCATTACCAATATGATATCCATTGAAATATTATACATATATAAATAAAAAATAAAAAACGATATAATTTCATTTACACTTGGGGGCCCCCTGGTGGCCACGGGGCCCTAAGCAGCCGCTTAGTTCGCGTATGCCTTGGGCCGGCTCTGACTTCATTTCCCGAAGAAATGTGATATACGAACGTGCGCGTCTTCATCAGCAGTGTCAGCAACATGGGGAGACAGTTGAGGCGTTCGTAAGAGGACTTTACGAGCTCTCAGAACACTGTAATTTTGGCAAATTAAAAGATGAATATATCCAGGACTGTGACAGGACTGTGATCGGATTGAGAGACAAATCTCTGTCAGAAAAGCTGCAGCTTTAAGGAACACTGACGCTCACTAGAGCAATTGAAATGTCACGCAGTCAAGAGCTCATTAAAAATCAAAATGCAGAGCAAAGCGAAAGTAAATTGGAGGAGGTTAAATTTTCCCAACAAAATCATGGCAGAGGAAAAAAAATCAGCACTGATAGACAGAGAAAAGGACATCGCTATAGAAATGAGTGGAGTGACAGGAAGAAATGCACAAGATGCAATAAAATACATAATCAGGGAGAACACTGTCCTGCCAAAAAAGCTGAATGTCGAAAGTGCAATAAGATTGGCCATTTTGCAGTAGTCTGCCACACTAAGACAGTGCAGGAAGTAACATCTTATAAAGATGCAGGGTCAGCAATGTTTTTGGGCTCTGTTTAAAGTAAGGATGCACCCATTCCACCATGACATCCGTATGGAAGACCAAATAATCAACTTCAAAATTGATTCTGGTGCAGATGCCAGTGTAATATCTGAGAAAACGTATGAAAGCCTGAAAAAAAAGATACCACTGAGCAAAACAAATGGTGGCGAGTTGGAGTGTATGGGCCAGATGAGAACAAAAGTAAGCGTAAAGAAAAATATGTACTTGATGAATGCATATGTGGTGAGAGGAGCCAACGTTGGAAATCTGCTAGGATGCAGTGCTGCAATCCAAATATACGAAATAAGAGAAAATGTGTTTGGTTCTTTGGGACTGATAGCATGATGGTTAAAATAATGCTTAAAAGTACAGCAGAGCCATACAGCGTTCATGTAGCTCGTAGAATACCAATTCCAATGCTTACGAAGGTAAAACAGGAACTGGACAGAATGGAGCGGCTGGGCGTGATTGAAGAGGTTTCTGATGGTTTCATGGTGCCCCCCAATGGTGCCAGTCGCTAAAAGGAACAGATACATTAGGATATGTGTCGACCTCAAACGACTGAATGAAGCTGTTATTCGTGAAAAGTATGTCCTGCCAACCTTGGATGACATAACTTCTTAACTGGCTGGGGCGACAGTCTTTTCTAGCCTCGATGCTGCCAGCGGTTTCTGGCAGATACCATTAGACGACGCCAGCAAGAGGTTGACTACTTTTATAGCCCCCTTCAAGAGGTACTGTTTCTGTCACTTGCCCTTCGGCATAACTAGCGCTCCAGAGATATTTCAGAAATGTATGAGCGAGCTACTTCGGAATGTGGAGGGAGTATGCTGCTACATAGATGACATCTTAGTATATGGTTGTACTTGTGAAGAACATGATCATAGACTTGATGTAGTACTAAAGGCTATCCATGCCTTAGGGCTGAAGCTGAAAAAAGAAAAATGCATTTTTGGTCAGAAGGCACTGGGTTTCGTGGGACATCGTCTTAGTCAAGAGGGCATTAGACCCGATCCAGAAAAGGTCTGTGCTATTCGGGACCTCAGCAAACCCCCAAACCTGACTGAGTTAAAACGGATGCTGGGTATGATTAATTACCTTTGCCGTTACCTGCCACACAGCGCTACAGTGTTACAGCCATTGAATGAGCCACTGAGAGCTAACACAGTGTGGAGGTGGGACAAGAGTCAAGCGGAGGCATTCACGAAAGTGAAACAAATGTTAGTTGTGGCCCCGGTGCTGGCATATTGTGATATGAACAAGTCAACAGTCATCACAGCCAATGTGACGGGGATGGGGATGCATAGGGGATGCATTGCTTGAAGAACATGATGTAAAAAAGCTTCCAGTGGCCTTCTGTTCCCGTACTCTCACAGCCGCAGAGAAGCGCTATGCCCAAATTGAAAAGAGTGTTTGGCTTCAGTTTGGACATGGAAAAGCTGTCACGAAATCTCGGTGGATCATAAACCTTTAGTCCCTTTGATAAACCAGAAAAACCTTGATGAGGTTCCCATTCGCTGCCAGCGGCTGCTAAGTAGGATGATGCCCTTCAACCCACTGGCAGTGTATACTCCGGGAAAGTCTCTGCTTATAGTAGACAGTAAGTAGTGAATTATTATTCAAGATTTATTGAAATAGCCCACTTGGTGGACGAGCAGAAGAGTGATTGGAAAACTAAAGAGCATGTTTGCACATTTTGGGCAATTCACATTAGTCGAGTTTAAGATATTTGCAGAGGAGTATGGTTTTGTTCACGTGATGCCAGTCCTCACTTCCCACAATCGACCAGGTAACTTGGTCCCTGAATGGCCTGACTTGAAGAGAGTGGAAGTTAAGGATTGCAAAGTATCTTACAGATACTTCTTCAATCGACGACATGGTGCTAGATCCTTATTGTCGATGTCTCCTGGGGACTCTGTGCGCCTAAAGCTAGATGGTGAAAAGGAGTGGATGACAAAAGGGGTCGTAAGTCGTCAAGCTGAACAGCCAAGGTAATACTATGTGTCAACTGACCATGAAGAATTTCGCAGGAATCGTAAACATCTCCAAGCCATTCCAGGGGATATTCTGACTCAACATGAACAAGATGTACGCACAACAGATTTTAAGGAAAGTCACATACCTGGGGTTTCAAATAAGCAATTGCCTGAGGCGAAGCAGGGAACATCCGTTCCTTCTTCAGAACCTACGGCTGCACCTCATACTCCACAACACATAGTGTCACCCAAGATTACACGCTGTGGGCGTGTGATAAGAAAGCCATTGCGCTACCAGTCATAATACAGAATCAAAACACCCTTTTCCCCCCTTTACTTGTTGTTTAATTAGTGTATTACAGAGACTTTATTTGTGGAACGATTCATTTTGCATTTTATGTTTGGCAGTGGTGAACTTTTGATTTAATTTTGTTTGTTAAAAAGTGATATATTTTGCCTGAAAAGGGGGAAGATGTGATAAATAGTATTTGAGTTTGTAACAAGTTTATCATTGGTTATTATGAATGTTTATGTACGTATACGGAAGTGTTCAGTAAACAACGTCTGAAACAGCATGCCGGTCTAGCGTTGTTCAAGACACTAATACAAATTTATTTCTACATAGGCTAGATCTAACTAGATTATGGGCATCATCCCAAGCCTCATATTTCCTTCCATTTCGGCTAGTCCACTTGTACAACCACAGTTAAAACAAACAGCTCATTACAAGGTAGGTTAGTAGGGGACCGTCGTTTTGTAGATTAGCTCCTCCCCCTTTAGGATAATACCATTTAAAAATAAACTAATCAAAATAAGTTAACAAAGCTGTTGAAAATAACAGAATTCTATAAAATAACACAGAAAAAATTAAATGTTACTGGCATTTATCGAGAGAGGGCATATGATGCTATATAGTTTTACAAATTCTTTACAATCGTAAAGAATTATTGAAAACAGGTAAATAATTAATTGACTTCATCTTTAAATGCAAGCGCCTTACCTGTAAATTTGAATGTAAGGTATAAAAAGCCCAGATGTTTGGCGGTTCTTTTGAAGAGCAGCATGTAAGTATGTTTGTTATACACGAGTGAAAATATCAACTGTAAACTTGTACTAACCATGGTTGGACGTGTTTATTCTTAAGCATTTAATGTAGCCTACTAAACAACTTCCAGGATAACATATTTCTTTCACTTTTCTTTTATAATAAATACTGTCTATACATATGAACCTAAGTGGAAAGACAACATTTAATGTAATCGTTTTGTCAAACATTATTAAAGGCTTAACGTGGCTTAAAGGACTAAGACAGTAGTATTGGAAGGCAGAATACAGTATGCAACTTAATTTTAAAATAGTATAAATAAATTAAATTGTTTAATCAAAACACACGATCGGGATTCTGAGTTCATCTTTAATTGCAATACATGTTACACTGAATGGGAAATCCCTATTAGTGCATGATCTGATAATCAGACTCCTTAGAGGTGCTAGGAGGTTGAACATTTCAAGGACAGGCCTAATACCCTCTTGGGATCTCTCCTTGGTGCTTATGGCCCTTAGGAGTCGTCCATTCGAGCCTTTAGACGAAATCGAGCTTAGTGCCCTCTTTTAGAAGGCTGCTGACTGTGCTCACTTCTGTCAAGAGGGTTGGGGATCTGCAGGCACTGTCTGTGTCCAATGAGTCTCTCCAGTTCAGACCAAGATTTTTTTCACATTATTCTGAGGCCTTGTCCGGGGTAAATGCCGAAGTTTTCCATGATCCCCTTCAGGGGCCAATTGGTGAAGTTGCACACTGGAAACATTTGGAGGAGAACCCAGTCTTATCCTTGCTGGGTCCAGTGTGCACTTTGCCTATTTATCTGGACTGCATTGAACAGTTCAGAAGATCTGAGCAGCTCTTTGTCTGCTTTGGAGGTCAGCAGAATTAGAAGGCTGTTTCCAAACAGAGGCTATCCCATTAAATTGTGGATGCCATTCGTTTGACTTACCGATCCCAGGGTGTGCCATATCCTGTATGTTACTGAGCCACACCTCAGGGTACCTGTATGTCTTCCTTCAAGCAACAGAATCTGATGATGTTTAAAGTGCTTTTTATGGTGCCTATCCATCATAGGAAATGTGTTAACTGCTGATTAGGGCTGCAACAACGAGAGTTCGGCGCCTCATAGACAGGGCGGAGCCAAAATAAAAAAAAAACTAGCGGAGGTAGAGGAAAGATACATGGCGGAGGCAGAGAAATCTGTGCGACCCAAGTCATGCAAGGTGTAGGAGCATTTCACACTAAATAAACAGAAAAAGTGTGTTAACTGCAAAATATGCAAAAGCGACATGGCATGGCACGGGAGCACCACGGCAATGATCCAGCACCTGAAACGCAAACATGTTGGAGTGTTTAATGGGGAGGAAGGGAGTTCAACAGCAGGATAAGTCACTACAGAATCCTACTTTTGTTCCGTTTTGAAGTGAGGAACGTAATGTCCCTGGTGTTGGTGTTTACTTGTTATCCAGCTTGACAAGCATGACAAGTTAGCGTTAGCTCGTTAATAACAGTAGTAAAGCAGGGTATATATATATATATAGGTATAGTTACTTTGCACTTTGCATTGCAAGACTAAATACACGTTTTTATTCACTCGCCTTTTTTGGACCATTCATTTTTTAATCTGTTGTCATGTATAGCTACACTGCAAAAAAAGCTTTTCTTAATTAGTAATTTTGTCTCGTTTCAAGTCCAAATATCTAAAAAATCTTAAATCAAGATTACTAGACAAGAAAAATGGCATGAGAAAATTAAGTGATGCTTAAAACTTCTGTTTGAGATTATATCTTATTAAGATTATTGTTCTTACCCTATTGGCAGATAATTTTGCTTGTTTTAAGCAAACAATCAAATTTTTTCAGAAAACAAGACAATTTCTTATGCTATTTCATGTGTCTAGTAAATGTATCTTAATTGAAGATTTTTTTAGATATTTGGACTGAAAACAGGACAAAACTACTAAGTTAGAAAAGCATGTTTTGCAGTGTATATTCTGTGCTTTGTCCCATACAGGTTATTATTGACAAATATATTTGTGTGTGTTGTACTTTATAATTTAATTTTAAAGTTTATCTTAAGCTTATCAGTGGTCATCTTAAGCTGTGTTTAAATGTGGTGTATAAATGAACTTTGCACTTACTACAATGATGGTAATAATTTAATGAATAAGCTTAAAGAACTTGAGAGAGAGAGAGAGAGAGAGAGAGAGTGTGTGTGTGTGTGTGTCTTGTCTGTAATTGCTCTTTGGGTTAGGTTGACACAACTAGTAACTAAAACAAGTATGTATGTATTTAAGTATGTATTTATACATACTCATATACATGTGCTCATACTCACAGGGGCGGATCTAGAAAATTATTCATGGGGTGGCAAGGGGGTGGCATTAAAATTATGAGAGGTGGCAACACTGAAGCAAGCATCCTTGCATGGTTTTTGTGGATTCAAGGAACGCTATTCTTATTTGGTGTATACACTAGGGTGCACATTTTTACATTGTCCTTTAAAAATGAAATAAAGGCTGATGTGTGATTGACTTGAACCTGATATCTGGATTAGAAAGTCACATAAATTAAATGAGATGGTACGGTATATTTAACTTCTCTTTATTGAGTTCTATATTGAGTTTAGCGAGTTTAAGTCCATGCCAAGTTTAATTTACAAAGCATGACAAACAATGCAGACTGCATATGGATACAAAGTCTCAGTGGATCAAGTTTCCTTAAGTCAAAACCACATAATAAATATACAGAAACCACATTTAAATCACCAACAAATATCTCCAAAATGATTAAAATAAATCACACTATTCAGTGCAACAAGAGCAACAAAATGACCTTTTAAAGTATTCAAATATCTGAGACATGTAGATGAGACATGAAAACAAATTCAATAATTTTAGTGCAAGTAAAGCAACAAAAGTCTCTTTAAGTCCAGGTATCTCTTCTTTTTTAACAAACCAACAAATTTGCATGGACCGAAAACTAAATAACAAATTTTGGTGTAACAAGGTTATGACCAGCAGTTTATTAAACCATTCACAAACAGCTTTGGTGCACATGTGTACAGTTGCAGACATATTGTTGTAGACATTACAGTTGTAGACATTACTACTCACATCTACAGAATATGCAAGTAATTGAACCTACTGTAACTGAATGTGACGATTGCCATGTTGTTCAGCAAATCTTTTAACAAAGTCATCTAAATTCAAGGCCTTGGTGCGTTTTAATTCAATGCTGAGAATAGCCAAACTAGACAAGGTAATAAGGCTAACGTTAAATAGAACTGATTAAAAAAACTTGCTATTTAGTTGTCATATAACTAGCAAGCAACTATCTCAGGCAACACTTAGAAAATGTTTTTACCTTAATTCAACATTCATTTAAGTATTAAAGTAATTCAGTACCTGGATTTGTTTCTCAACTTCAGCATATCGATGGACTGGACACGGCCAAATGTGTTGTTGTCACGTGACGCCAGTTATCAAAGGTTTTGACAATCTTGAAGATTCAAGCTACTGAACAATATACTTTTGAAAATAGTTTACAGTTAAGCTGTTAGTCATTAATATACGCAAAGATATCAAAAAACTCCTTTGGTTTGTTAAAAAAAACGGATTGACGATTGAGTCATTTGTGTGTGTGATGACCTCGCTGCACTAAATGTCTTTGATTCACTAAAACGAAGCAGTTCATAAGAGTTGTTTGTTCGGACCACTGACACCATTTATCAAAGGTTCGGACAATCTTGAAGATTCAGACTACTGAACAACATACTTTTGAAAATAGTTTACAGTTAAGCTGTTAGTCATTAATATACACAAAGATATCAAAATAAACTGCTTCGGTTTGTTAAAAGAGCTGGATTGAGTCATCTGTGTGTGATGATCTCGCTGGTTGCAATAAATGTCTTTGATTCACTAAAACAAACCAGTTCATAAGAGTCGTTTGTTTGGACTATGCTTTAATAGAAAGATGAGATTTTGTTCTATTATTTATGGGTATTGTAGCGGGGAATAAAGAGCAACAACGGAAATACAGGTGAACAAATCCCGGAGGGTGGTTTTATTGAACAAAGGTAAGCTGTAAACAAACAGTGCTGGTACTTCCGAAGTTCCAGTGGTGCATTGTGCTCACTCAGTGTGGAAGTGCTCAGGTGCAGAGTTCACGGACTATAATCTGTAGGAGACAGATGTTAGTGGCCTGGAGCTCTTGATCGTTCTCAGTTACGGGTATGCTTACACGGCTTATCTGACCGGCGCCTGATCACCCGCAGCTGGGATCGCTTGGCTTCTGGCTAGCTCTTCCAGGTGTCCGTCCTTGGTTTCCAGGGCGACGCTGATAGATGATTGGGACGCTCGTCACACTATACGCTATTTTTATGTCATCAAAATACAGAGTCTCTGCTGTAAATCGGTCGAGGAAACTTTTATTTTTAGAACACTAGGACACTAGTGCTGGGGTGGAAAATGGGGTGGCAAGGCTTTTTCTTAGGGTGGCAATTGCCACACCGGTAGATCCGCCCCTGCATACTCATACTATCTTTTTGATTCCAGAAAAAAACAGCAAACCATGAGAGGCTTCTTGATGGGAAATGCATCATGTACACCACAGCAAGCCGCTGTCTTGACGGATAGTATCCTCAACATGCTCGTCACTGACATGAGGCCTCTGTCGATGGTTGAAGATGACAGCTTCACTAAAATGATCCACACCTTGAACCCTGGTTACACTCTGCTCTCCAGGACTCACTTCACAAAGCTCATGGAGAGAAAATATGTGGGGACCTCCACAGTCCCCACAGTCAGCTGGACACCTTTTCACCAGCAGCAAGCATCCATATTCCTCTCCTTAGACAAGGGGTCAATCTTCTAACAACTCTATTCTTGCCACAAGAATGCAGAAGCCTTCATCTACCACCAAGAAAACCACAATACCCACAGACCTTAATGCACCAATGACAGTACCACAGCAACTGGTTGTTCCCATTAGTATTGCTGCCTGGACTGAAAAAGCCATTGTGGATACTGGTGCAAGTTTATTTAAAGTTATTTAAAATTTACTGGCACTTTATTTAAAGAAAAAGTCTATATATTTGGCAGATGTAAAGCATACATGTGTATGTTTTTTGTGTTAGTCCATTTTTATTTTATTTTGTTATTATTATAACAGCTCAAGGAGCAACATGTGTGTGCACTTTCTAAAGATTTTAGTTCTGTTTTTGAATAAAGGGTTGGAAATGAATGCTTTTCTTGTTTTTAGTTTTTTATCCGATTCATCGATTAATCGAAATAATAATCGACAGATTAATCGATTATTAAAATATTTGTAAGTTGCAGCCCTACTGCTGATATTTGACTATAATCTTATAAATATTTGCAGGGAAAAAATTATTTCTTGCCATGCCATTGTTTGCCAGTTTGAGTTACTACTGCAGAATGTTTTCTGTTCTCTTGTGTTGTCACTTTAACTTGAATGCAACTCAATAAATGTCCCATTTATTTCACCTAAACAAAAATCAATACATAATAATGACTATACATAATAATAAAATTAGGTCCCCCAGATAGGTCTTGGCCTTTCCCCTATTTGTTAAAAGAGGTTACAGGATTCAGTTTTCCACTCATCCACCTTATTCCTACAACATTTTCACGACTGCATGACTGTGGTGATCCAAAGGAGGTCCCATTTTTCTCCCAAGAGCTGTTGTCCCTTTTAGGCATGGGACCATAGGAATTCCAGTTTTAGATCTGCATTGCCTGAGCTGTACTCACTTACATATGGTACCTTGGTTTGAGATTAAATTTAAAAAGAGTGTCTTCGCCAAGTCAGAGAACCACCTTTTGGGGGGGATATAGTATTCTGTAATATGGTGGTCTCCCAAATCATTCAATAGGCCCGGCTGTGTTTGTGCTTCCTTTTCAGCCAGATTCTCCTCAGGGCAGAGACCAGACAGTTCTTTCTGAGGACAGTTTTCTTTCTGGATCAAGAAAATGTGGAAGCAGACATGCTGTCAAGGCAGGGAATGAAGCCAGACAAATGGTGGCTCCATATGGCCTCCAAAGAGTTGACCCACTGACCCCTCTGGTTCGCCCTTCAGGTCCTTTGAGGTGGGATGCCATGGTACAGACATGGCCAAGGCATTTGTCTGTATGCTTTTCTCCCACTAGCTCTGCTTTCTAAGTTCTATCTATGGTTCATCTGTTGTTAGTGGGTCTGTTCTGGCCAGTCTTGTTCTCAGATCTAGTGTCTCACCTGGATGACGCCACCTGGATGCTTTTGGTTAGGAGAGACCTGTCTCACAGGTGGCAATAGTTCACCCCTGTGAACTATTGAAATTTTTGGGTCTGGTCCCTGAGGGGTCCCAACTCATAGATTCTATTCTGTCAGCCAAGGTTGTTGAGATGATTTTGAGTTTAAGAAGCCTCTCTATAAGGAACTTATACTAAATACGGAGGCTATCACTCTCTCCTATAAAGCATACATGAACCCAGCTTCGAAATTTTGGGTCCTCTGGTCCTCATCAACCCAGAATTACGTTCCCTCAAAAGAGAATGGCTCAGGACCAAAGCACAATTTCTGGCTAGAAGTTGCCAGGAGTTTCCACAAGGTTTTCTCTTCTCCACTTAACTGCCGACAAGAGGGACTGCACTGCTGCACCCCTACTTTTTGCCTGACAAACTGGGTAAGCTGCTGAGATGTTACTGAACTGGCTCTTTTCAATTACAGCATACATGTCTCTTTGACCTCAGCTTTGACCTTACATTTACATTTTAGGCATTTGGCAGACGCTTTTATCCAAAGCGACTTACATTGTACTACACATTGATCACTATACATTGAGTATGTGCAATCCCTGGGATCGAACCCATGACCTTGGTGTTGTTAACACCATGCTCTAACCACTGAGCTACAGGAAAGCTACACAGGACTTGGCTTGCACAGGACTTGGCCATCTGTACTACGCCATCACTGCCTCTCAGCCAGAGATGATTTGCTGCAAGTTAAGGTTCTATGTTTTGAAGAGTTAACATGTTTCTTCTGAGCAAAACCACAGGGACAGGTTGCCGGAAATGGGACATTGGACATAAAAACTACATAATTTTTTACTTGTATCCAAGAATTCTAAATGTCCCAATATATCAAATTTATATTAATTAGCTTGAAAAGACTACATTTATTTTATCACTTAAAAATATAATCAACATGTAATCCCATTGGCAAAATGTGATACCTTCTATAGTTTTACAAAACACAAAATACAAACTACTACAGATTCCAGCTAAAATAAACACGAACAAACACAAAGTATTTTTGTTCCTTTTTACACAAATCAAGAGGAGCAGATTATTAGTCAATCAGCTGTGATGCGTTTGCTTTTCTTTCTTTATTAGTTAGGGTTATGGAGTAGGTTTAGTT
>JAZGTJ010014324.1:0-14224 GCA_036877575.1 Botia almorhae
ATCACTGGTGAGGAGTGAACACACACTGCAAGTCGTGAACACGCACACACCCGGAGCAGTGGGCAGCATGTTACTGCGCCCGGGGAGCAATTGGGGGTTGCTCAAGGGCACCTCAGTTGCAACCCGCCAGTGCTGGAATCTAACCAGCACTTCTGATTACTAGCCCAACTGACTAACCAGTAGGCCACAACCGCCCTAATTTAGAATATGTAAGGAATGTGTTGCAGCTGGCCATTCTTCATTTATATGTTTAAACAAAGAATGAATCCAGGTTTATAGAATTAAAAGCAAAATGATCATTTTTGTTTGCACTGCTGCAAGTAGTGCTTAAAGCTGTGGAAATATTTACTTTGGCAACATGTTTCCTGAGCATAGTTGTTGGAAAAAGGCTTGAGATCTTAATGCTGAGCAACAGCTGCTTCCTGGGAAAGTGGCGCGTCCAGGACGGAAAGCCAATTTAAGAATATAATCTGACATTTATTCAGGAGCAAGTTATTATGGACTTCTGCATCGGCCAACAAACACAGAAATGCTTATGAGGACTCTGTATGTACAGACCACCTTTGAGAAGTTAAGGGTTAAAATACTTTATTTTGGAGTTTGATTTGTTTTTTGTTTAAATGCAAAGGGTTAATTTGCACAGAAGATTTGAAGTAATTTTTACATTAGTGGGTTTTATAGCTCTTTGTTATGGTTGACGATTAAAGTGTTATTCGATTTAATACCAATTTTATCCACATAAAATAGCTTTTAAGAAGTGTTTTAGTATTCAATATTGGCCTTAATATTAAATCAGTTTATTTAGTTTATTTATTTAATAAAGGTTAATTTAAATAAATAATAAATTGGTTTGTGCCACTTTGGTGAGAAAATCTGAACATTAGACATAGCATAAAAAATGACAAAAGATTGTGTTAATAGAAGAGAGGAGAAATCCCTCTGTTAAATCAAAGAAATCAAAGACTCAAATTAAAGATCACATTCATGGCTGTAATGTAAAGAGATTCTGTAGTAAGGGATTGGAAGGAAGAGTGGGTGGAGTTAAGATGCAGTCATCAGTTTGGGTGGGTCTGTGTGAGGAAATACAGTGGTTGAGTTTTTTTTGTCTGCCATCATGTTTTGTGCCGTCATATACAGGAAGGAAGTGTGCTTGCTCTCTCTCTCTCTCTCTCTCTCTCTCTCCACCTCATGACCTACAAGGAGTCTTTTCCTTAAAAGGACTTTTTGTAGTGTGATGAACTGAAGTCATACACACACATACACACCCATGTAAACACAAACACGTGCCGGCAGAGGAAAACACAGTTACAAAACATAAATGTTATTGCAGTGATATACATACACATTGTAATAAAATTATGCCATTGTGTTTAAATGCTACTTTATTTCCTGTGTACATCCTATTTAATTTACAAAATGTGTTTGCTTTCAAATTCTCCAGTGTAGATTAACATTGCTCATGGTCTCGTGGCTGTGTGTTAATGACTTTCACCCTTCATTTTCTCACCACAGGCTGAAGCCCGTTTGACAGCAAAGAGGGCGGCCCGTGTAGAAGCGCGTGAGATAAGAATGAAGGAACTGGAGAGACAACAGAAAGAGGTGAAGAACCACACAATCTAAATCAAAACTCAAGTTGATGTCTGAGCTGTTTCCAGCTATATGAAAATACTAAGAAACAGCTCAAATTAACCCTTCCCCAGACGTTTACCTGATTAGCCTCAGTTTATGTACAATGTCTCCTTGCTGGTGTAATAATCACACACTAACATACTGAGTTAAAGGTTAAGGTTAATGGTTACTGGTAAGGTTACTAAGTAAAGGTTAACCAGGGAAGCGTCTTGGTAAATAACCTAAAGTAAGTAACCTGCATCACACCATGGGATACCAGAGCACACATTTCTAACACTGTGCTAAGCTTTATAGCTTCAAAATATATTTTTTAAATGTTTAAGATTAAATTTTTCACCTTCATATACTGCACCCTATTCACCCTTTAGGTATTAAGCACAAAGCTTCGGTCTGGAGACTCAAGATTTGACATTGCACTAAACTGTGGCTCTGGGCCCTTTGGAGGTGAATGGAAAAACTCCCATCTCAGTTCATGACAAAGACACAACAAAACTTACATAACATAGATAAACACTTAAGCTTTCACGGTACCCAGGTCACAGTCGAGGGATTAACTAACACTCCGAGTTAAGTCCAGACTGATCAGAAGATGCGTGTGTGTGTGTTTCGTGTCTTTCAAACTCCAGCCAAGACTTAAAGAAGATTATGAGCTTTCGTTCAAACCCACAGTGGGTTAACAACTTTTCCTTCAGTCACATGAAATTTGTGGTGGTCATAGACAC
Source organism: Botia almorhae (assembly GCA_036877575.1). Classification (NCBI taxonomy): domain Eukaryota; kingdom Metazoa; phylum Chordata; class Actinopteri; order Cypriniformes; family Botiidae; genus Botia; species Botia almorhae. The sequence continues at coordinate 2,352 of JAZGTJ010014324.1, forward strand.
AGAGTGTAGATTCAATGTTATGTTAATGGCTATTGGGCTATTGCTAATGGATAATACAAATTTTTAGGAAATCACTTACAAGATGCTGAACAAATGTACAAGCTAGACTTTGTGAAGATGAGTCGCTAGCACATGTAGGCATCCCAGTTTGAATTTAAAATGCCTCTGTCAGACTTGAGGTAGATTGAGACGCTGTGAGACTGGCAGGACGGCTTACAGGAGACTAAAGGGTAGAGGGGTGAGGGAAGCTCTCAATGGGCGCCCCCGGACCCCTCTGCTAAGAAAGGTGAGCTTGGATGAACTGGACAAGCATTGGACAAATGTGCAATTACTGGTTTAATGTGTTAATAATTTCACTGTTATACTAGTTGAACCTGCATCAGATGATCTAAACATGTTTTTTTTCTCATTTTGTTTGTTTCCTGTGATCTGTTGTTCCTATTTCTATATTTGCTGCTTGGTTTCACTTTGTCTAGTGTAGCTTGAGTACCATAGTTATGAATTGCTGCTGTTTTCTCTTATTAGAAAAGAAAACTTAAGAATTTGGTCATTCTTCTTCTTTTTCATATCAAGTACAGTGTTGTTCTTCAGTCTTTTGTTTTGCCATACAATTAAAACTTTTAGAACAGTACTGGAGGGGTGGGGGGAGTTTTGCAGGAAACTGAAGATTGAATGTGTTTTCATGCATAACAGTTTGCTGATATCATCAGGAGCAACAAAGCCGTTTACATAATATTCAAATTTGTCTAACTTTTGTCAAAACAAACATACATGCATGCATGTTTTTACTTTCAAAATATGAGTAATGAGCTACTAAAGATCTATATGTACTGATTATACATTGCTTGATTCTTAACATTGTCAGGTTATGAAGCATTATCTGTGTAAGATTGTGCATAGAGCACAGATGGGTTCCGTTAGTCATGGTCGGCACCTTGCAAGGTGCAGCTTTAATTGGTTGTGGATGGACGTCATGCATAAGGAGGAGCAAATGGACCGTCCAATGTCAGATGTGTAAAGAGAACTTTCAGGAAAAGATTCTGTGTTAACAGTATGTTGGGCAAAGCAGTGACAAAGTCATGAGAATTATGAGAAACATACACATGGCAAAGTCAGTTAGGAGGGATTTTGTAGGTTTCTTATTAAATAAGGGTGGAAGGCTATAGACGTGTGCACAAGTACACAGTGTGGTAAAATAAAATAGTGGAATAAAAGTGGAATTAGAATTAGACTATAAAATTATTTCAGATTATTTTAGCTACCTGCCATTGTCTGGTCACTCTCAAAAAGTGATGGCTAACCACAACTGTATTAGCACTAGCAGAACGTGATTACATACAGAGTGAATCACATCTAAAACATTCATAGAATCCTGTTACCCCATAGACTACCAAAGACTCGGTCACATGACTTTCCCAGTCCTAACTCTTATATATATCTTAACATCTGGATAGATATCTGAACACTTGCGACTGCATGGCATCAGTTGGATGCCATAATCCACTTAGTGTAAGTTTAAAAGTTAAAATTTCTGAATGGTTATGGGTTCATATGGCGATACTTTGAATTGTTCTGCTTGTTAATGTCTCGTCTATATGACCTTCATGTATTTGAGGTGTAGCTCCAACTGTAGTTAATCCTAGTCCATCTTTAAGGCCAGGTACATAATACTGTCTCATCTGGATTGCTAAAACTTCAACAGCTTTTCCTTTCCTTTTCTGTTACCTTTAAATATACAGAATCCATTTGGTTGTCCTTCTGCTTTGTAGTGCCAAATAATCAACATCCTCTTTTTATCCCTTTTCTGTATGTTTGGTGTTTTATTTCCTCCTGCTCATCTGATCCTCTTTTGCTGGCTACCTGTGATTATTTGTGATGTAGATTAATCAGGTGCAGAAGGTGGAAATCTTTCCTCTCTGTGTTTGCCGCTTCTATAGATCTGCCCTGTATTGTTTTTCCCTCAGTAGTTGCTTATTTAACTAATTCTGTGCTCTTTATCATTTGATATTTTTGCTGTCTTTTTTGCTGTCTGTCTACAAACTGACAACATGGGTCAAAAAGTGCCAAGAAATGTCATTTGTTGGAACTTTTGTATGCACGTTTGTCTCATATTTTAAAACATTTATGCCTTTTGATTTAAACGTTCACTACAGAGCATTCAGAGAAATCTTTGCCTATGTTTTGTTTCTGTGTGAAAACAAAATGGCTTTAGTTAGTTACACCACACTGACTGCGATTTGACAGACAAATCAAATGTAATTTTTTTAAAAACCAAACTGCTTCACTTTCTTAATTTCCGCCCCCTTCCGAGACATTTTCATTACAACTCCTAGAAAATCTATTTTTAAATATTAGAAAAAAATAGCACCACATCATTGACCCATATTATCTTTCTATTACATTCTGTTCTACTAATATAATTGCCTCATATTCCTTTTATCCTGGTTGTTCATGTTATCTGAATCTTATTCTTCTCTCGCCTGTTTTCTCTCTTGGTTCCTGGTGCATTTCTCTGTCTTTAGAAATACTATGGACTGGATAACCTGGACAACAAATGGGGGGACATTGAGCAGTGGATGGTACATTGGGATTCATCTGATTTTTGTGCATGTTCCAGGCCTCTGGTTTAATAGAGATATATTGCAGTGCAACAAACATTCATCGTCTATTAGCTCCTCATATGATGTTGGATATCAGCACAGGCATGAATGTTTTAACACAAAACTATATCAACATTATTTTACACCATGAAAGTTTTACACTATGAAAGTTTCTAATTATGAAAACAAATCGATGCCGTGTTTGCATACATTACAGCTTACATTCATGCAATGCAGCTTACATTCTCTCCTTTTTGTCTTCTCCTCTTCTCTCTTTTTCTTCTCTCTTTTATTTTCTCTTCTTCTCTTCCTCTCTGTAGGAGGACAGTGAGCATTACACACTCCTGTCACGGAGACGTGCTTTGGTTTGTATCTCACTGTCCTTTCACTGTGTCCTTCTCAGCCCTTATTAGACGCTTAATAGGTGCTTATCTCTGCTTTTGTTCTGCCGTAGGTAAGATGGCAATGCACATTCGTTTATTTCTGAGATTGTTTTGGTTGCGGATGCCCATCAATATCGTCAGCATCAGTATACATCAGTACACAAACACAGTGGGGTGTTTCATGTCTCATGCTTTCGCTAACTGTCGCTAACTCATACTTTTCGCTAACTCCATCTAATTTTTACCTCTTTTTCCATCCATCAAGGTATCAGATGATGAAGAACGGATGTCAGTGGGGAGCAGAAGCAGCGTGCGGGTTAGTATCAGCTTAGATTGCTTTTCTGTAAGAATAATCTACATCCGTCAAAACCTTAAAGGTTTAAGTTTGTGTCCTGTTGCAGTTTAGCTGTGTTGGAGCTAAGATGCCCAGTGGGTCAGATATTGGGTGTATGTGTGTGCTTGCCGTGTTGCCTAATTATGTCTAGTGCTGATAGTGGTCCTGTTTGTCTGGGCAGTTGGACTTGGATGCACTGGGTGCTTATGGTGGGGTGAGATTCTCAGGGTGGGAAATGTTGCTTCAGTCACGAAAGAATGTTGTTGTTACTTTCAGGTTCCTCTAAAATGAGATGAGTACATAACTAACTGAGTTCACACACAGGACTTCTTGTTTTTGTGTGTGTGTGTGTTGGTGTGTGCATGTGTGTTGGTGTGTGCGTGTGTGCATGTTGGTGTGTGTGTGATTCATCGAAGCACAATGAACTTTGAACTTTGTTCAAAAATATAGCGTCATTTGTGATGCTATATTTATGTTTTGTTCCATCAATATTGCAGATTAGGTTGTATGTTCTGTGCTTGTATGGCTTGTATGTGTCAGTAAAATATACTGCTGTGGCGTCTAATGCTTGATGTGCATGACACAGTGTTGGAGTCAGGAGTCGTCCAAGAAAAAGAAGCAGCTTTCTTTTAGAATTGTATGTTTATGGCGAGAAATACATGTCACTTCTTCGTGGTTCTGTTAAAAAGGATGCAATAGCAATCACAATCTGTTGTTTTCCTCAGAGCAATGGCTATGATGATGATCTCTGCCCATTATCCAGTTGGGTTAGTGGCTGAAGTAACTGTGTGATGTCAGGGTTTAAGCTCCAGACTTAAGAGCATAAGGTCTTGCTCCTTTAGACTTGTTCAGCAGTCGGTGGGTTTTGATCGTGCATCTCTGTCACCGCCTGTAATTCACTTGTTGACTTGTGATTAACATTATAGCTAACTTGAGTGGAGGGTTGTGAAGGGTGTTTTTGAAAGCATGGTAGATTTGTGTTTTCCTAGGCTGGTTTGATGGTTTTAAAGAGGGTTCGGGCACTTATCAGCTTTCAAGCTGGCCAGCCAGCTAAATACCATCTTAGCCGGACTGGCTTTTTTAAAAAAAGGGATAACCTTTATAATGACGTATGTAAAATGAACAGTTGTAACAGGTGTGGTTTTGTGCATGCTAGCTGATTACAGCAAAATGAATGGCATTTCGTGCTACACATAACCCAGAATGCTAACCCAGCTGACCGTGCCAAAGTTATAGAGTGTGAATTACAAACCTAGGGTAAAATATGAACAGTACAAAGCATGGGAAAGATAAACCAAGGATTTATTGTCATCTACCTTGACAGTCATGTCATTCCTCTAAACCTCCAGGCCTCTCCTACAATGGCTACCGTGTCTGTCATCTTAACCCACTTCTTCTCTCTGTGACCCTTCCTACACTTTATTTAATTTTAGTTTTTGTTTCTGTGATGTGCACCCTATACTTTACACCATTTGATTAGAATCCTCATATGCGTGTGTGCGTTTTCTCTTGTTTAGCTCTTTCTTCTGCACAGCAGGAAGCACAGGGTTTGTTCTGCTCCACATACAGTATTACCCTCTGCGACACAGGACTTCCTGTGCAGTAATTTGTGAACCGGTGCACACAGATACGTTCACTGTTAACACCTCACCTAGGGTTCTTAGAACTTAAATCCACACAGACTACAAACGCAAGAACTAAACTAATTACTTGCGATTCTGCTTTGAATTTGGTCCTTAAAGGGGAAGTGTGTCATTTTTGTGCAAACCTTTTCACAATGCTCTCTTGCATTTTATTGGTTGAGCCAGAAGTGACACGTCTAATGGCTCAAACAAACAGAGCAATGTTTATATAGTGCCACAGAGGTAGTGTTTATATACTGTCAACTTGTATAAACAAGTTTAACTGGAACAGGAGAATGTATTTTAACATAAAAAAATGACACCCTATATCTAATAATAAGTTTTATCTCTTTTCTCGCTGAGCTGACTTGGTGTGATAAAGGCAGTTGTAGACTGATGCACTGTGCACTCAAAATGGAGAAGAGAGTATGAGAGACTCCATAGAGAGTACGCGAGACTCCAGAGGGAGTATGCTAATTCATACTGGTGTCTTAGGACACTTTGTGTGTGTTGTCTTTCCTGTGTTAGGGCTCTATATATGAGGAAATTCTCTACAGTGGCTCTTGCCTTTCTAGCGCTCATGCTATAAGAAACCATAATGATAGAGCCAAACTGCAAATGTGATGATTAAGGTTTACAGAATGCATGTCCTATTTACAATGTGTGTTCAGTTCGCTAACCATTAACAGTTGTGAGCTTTCTAATGGTAATTAATCCTCATGATGCAATTCTGTTTACATTGATGCATTTGGCTAATGCTTTTATCCAAAGCAACATACAGGGCATTAGTTAATATGAAGTATAAACTATACTCCAGGTAAAAGTAAACTTGTTTTCTTGTGCAGAATTATACTGAGTAATGTCAACTGAGATAATGTGTGTTTGTTTGCATTCCTTCTCAGGGTGCATGTGAAAAGTCAACTCTTAAACTTGGATAGTTGAGACTACTTAAATAGCTGAAATACCACTTGTGCTTCCCTTAAATGTTATTAATGGTGCCCTCTGTGGGTTTCCAGGGGGACTGCAGCAGCTCAGTGGCTAGTAAAATGCGAAGCACAGCTAGTATCAGTGGCCTCTCTAAAAACCCTGACCATGTCACTATTTCTGACTTGCCGGATGTGAATAGAGGACTGTCTATGGTACGAGAGCGGTACTGGGATCCTGGGACCATGTTTATGGTGATTGTTGGTGTGAGGCATTGACTTTAAACTTGTCTTCACATACAAGAAGTGACAAATTAATGTGGTTTTGCATGTTTTATAATCCATCTTTCAAATGCATTTTAATGATCTTTACAGTTGATTGTCTCAGAGAGGATACGAAAATTGTCATTGGTCAGTGGATTCAGAAAACTGAATTAAAATTGTGCTGAAATCAACAGTGCTGAAAACCAGACATAATATTTGCTGGAAATTTGCTTTTCCAGTTGTGCACGATGTGACATTGCAGATGTGGCAACAACTTGTGTGGTATTTGTATTTATCAGTATTTGTATTTATTTATTATCAAAAAACTAGCATTTGTTTTATAAACTTGAACTGTTTTTTTCCGTGATTTCCCCACATACTAACATTGTTTTTACATTGACAGCTAATATTTTATTTTTATTTATAGGCTGATGATCGGTTCGAGCGTGACTACTTAGAAAAGGTTAGTCATTTTTTTCATGAAGTTTTCATGAATCTCTTTTAAGATGATTTTCAATAGTGTGTAAATAAATAATAGAATATGAATATTTTCTAGGGCTCTCACACATCTCTGGGTGGGACTTCCTCACAGAGAGGAAGTGGAGATATATTCATCTCCGCTGACACAGAAACCTCCATACGAGAAATCAAGGTCTCTTGTTTCCCGCCTAAATTTAAGCATCTGATTTATGTTGTTCATTAAAACTTTGTTTTAACTCTAATTTCATCAGTGATTTAATCCAACGATACACTTTTGCTTACAACCTTAAATGTATAATCGATATAATTTATGTGAATTTGTTCTTTGTTGACATACTATAAGCCTTATAATAAATTGTTTATTTACATCACTTGGCCTCACACAAATCAAAGCAGCTTAATATACTTTCACTTCTGTGTCATTGCTGATGTACTCCGTTCTGTTCCTGGAGATCCCTGTAGCAGAATTAAACCAAACACACATGAACTAAGTCATCAAGATGTTTGTGTGAGTGCAAGTAAACACTGTAGAAAGATCTTCAGAAGCTTCAGAACTGAGCCGCCCTTCTTTAATCCTTCTGCCTTCCTCACTGTTACCCTGCAGGTTTCTACCTGTTACTGTCATTGTAATTCACTTTCTTGACCTGTCCATTGCTCTTCTTCCACTGCTGTCTTCACCCTTTCTCCTCATCTTCATGCCTTTTATTCAGGAGATCCATGAGCTTAAAGATCAGATTCAAGTGGTGGACGCAAAGCACATGCAGAACATCAAAGAGATCAAGGTATTGATCTGATCAAGGCAGTGCCAGCCCAGCAGGAACTTTAGTTATATTTTTATTTGGCTGGGCTGTCAGGGAACAGCAGTGCATCATTTGTGCTTTTTAACATGGGCTTGAGTTCCTTGATAACCAGCAAGTGGATGGGTTAGTCTAATATCAGGAACCACCCACCAGGAACTAGATGAGATATAATTGCTTGTTTTTCTTACCTTGCATGTAGATGCTTCTGTGCTACAAATGTCTATAGCTGATCTCTGTCCGGCCTCTGTCTTTGACTTGATCTCATTTTTCAAAACATACTGTTACACATCCCTCATTGTAGAGAGATTCTGTTTAAAAGTGTATTCAAAGTGCTTTAGCATTTGTGTACTGTAATGCCTGGGAAGTAAGTATGAGGAATGTTAATGTGATGGCTGTCTTTTTAAAGGATTCCCGTTTGGAAGCGGAGCAAAAGTACCGGAAGGCTATGGTGTCCAATGCACAGCTGGACAATGAGAAGACCAATCTGATATATGAAGTGGACACTTTAAAAGACTCTTTAATAGAACTGGAAGAGATGCTTTATGAAACACGTCGTGAGCTTGAGGAGAAGACTAAGGTCTGTACAGTCATAGAATGTTTGCTTTGTTGATTCTTACACAATAAGTTTATTTAATTTAGCAAGATTACAAGAAAACAGTAAACATGGCAATTTATGCTTTAACGTCGGTGATGACAGCATAAATGCTTCATTAAAATGTACATTAAAAGAAAATACATGAATACATGAAAAAATGTAATGTAAAGTGATTTTTATCTTACAGGACCTTGAACGAGAGAAGCATGCACACAGTATACTGCAGTTTCAGTTTAATGAATTAAAAGAGACATTACAACAAAGCGAGGAACTACTAACTGTGAGTATTGTTGTATATGCTGTTTAAATTTCTTTCCTGAAGCTTGTGGGCTTTTCAAATGCTTGGCTTATCTGATCATCTGCCTCTTTCTGTCCTTCCTTCTGATCATCTGTGGTCTTCTTTCACACACGGTACGTCTCTATAGGAGATCCGTCAGTTACGACTCGAGCAGGACGGCTTTGTTAGAGAGATTTCTGACCTTCAGGAAACTATTGAATGGAAAAATAAAAAAATTGGGGTATGATCCCTAAATTGTTTTGTTACCCACGGTTACCAGTAATTTCTTATTTTTTGATAGTTAGTTGTGTTACATCCTGCTACAGTCTGTCTGTGCTTTACCGAAGTCTTGTCGTCTTGCCTGCAGCGTTGACGTGTTCATTACTTTCACCCTCTTTTTCTTTTCTTCGCCTCATCTTTGCCAAATCCCTTCTGGTGCTGTTCAGGCTTTAGAGAGGCAAAAGGAATTTTCTGATGCCGTTGGAAATGAGAGAGATGAGCTCAGAGATGAGGTCATTCAGCTCAAAGATATTTTGAAGGTATTCATCCGTGTGGTGAAAACAGCTAATGAGGGCTTATTTCTCATAAAAATTTACTAACAAAGAATGAAATCCAGTAAATATAATTTGGTGTTTCTTTTTTGTAGACATAATCCCTACTTAGTAGTAAATAATGTTTGAAGTATAAATCAAAATGTTGAATTATTAGCATTCTGACTGAGTTTAAGCATGATGTTGGTGCATCCTAAAATCAGTATGGGCAAAATATGCTCCACCCACAGTGCGTCTAAAACCTGTTTTTAAATGTTACATTAATTTTACCCTGTCCAGAAACATGGTATTTTCCTTGGACCTGACCTTACCACCAATGGAGAAACAGGAGAAGAAGTGGGAGAAGGTGATCAGGGTTCTGGAACATCATCTGCTGAGATCCGAGAGGGAAGCAGTGTACTAGGTAAGCTGCTCTTCTAACTATCAGTCATTGCATGCTGAGATTTCTTCAACATTGCTACCTTGCATCCTTACATTCTCATCCTGTAGAACTCAAGCCCAGTCTAACCAGTCTGTCTTTGAGTCTGATATAAACTGCACATTAACATCTCTCATACTTGACTGCATCCCTGCTTCCACAAAACCAGCTTTTCATATCATTTTCATATAATGAAAAGTTTCATTTTCATTACTCAGTTTCTTATATGGACAGGTGCTGTGAATGTCATGTCACATGCTTTTTATTATAGAGTTTGTGGTCTTTATTAATCTCATTTGAATTGAGAGGAGCAATAAATTAGTGAGTTAGTAAATAGCACATCTTAAAAAGAAACATTGTAAGGTTATATCTGTTTCTTAAATACATATTTACAATGTTTAACATGTTAACCAAATAGCTGAAAGAACTTAATCATCCAGATGGATTTGTTTATTTTCCAGTTCGGTTAAAATAAGCCTTATGCTTCAGTCAAAACAAGATTTGGTAGTGCAGAACTGAGTGCTTGATCTCAGACTGTTTTCTTTGGGACTTACTTTACACATGATTTTTGTAGAGTTAGGAGCTTTAGATTTATTATTCCATTTCCTTTCCTCTTCTACTTCTCGCTCTAAACATCTGCAACCTGCTATTTGCCATAGACACACATTTCTTTCAGCCTTAACCACTGACACCTCAATCATCTCCCAGGCACTCATCCGCTGAAGCTGTGTAAAGACCAGCACCAAAAAGATTGGGATGAGGAGGTGCAAGAGAATCAAGAGTCTTCACAGGTCCCATTGAGTTCCACAAAGGCTTCTTTAGAAACAAATGAGAATGGAGACCTTAGGGATGGAGTTAACATGGACAGTAAGGAAAGCGGTCCTGAAGAACCTCAGAGTTCTGTTGGTGAAGATGTGCTAACTGAAACAAGAACGATGGATGAGATCAAAGCAGAGCAGCTTGTATTGGAAGATTCTGGGAATAATACTGTGGAATCAGTATGTGATGTTCACACAGATGGACCTATGAAGAAAGATCAACAAGTGACCGTGATATGTGCCAAACATAGTCAGATTGAACAGGAAACTACTTTAGAGTCAGTCTCTGTGACCACACTTGATGAGGAACCAAAGCTGGATAATAAAAGCAAACCTGTGGAGGAACCTGTGAAATCAGTTCAAACAGAGAAACGTCCACAAACCCAAGGTGCCAGTGCTTCAAATAAAAAGAGGAAAAAGAGGAGGAAAAGCAAGCAGAAACAGAAGCAAAGTGACAAGCAGGAGAGTGAAACAAAGATAGATGACAAAAATGAAAAGGGCCCAAGTGAGGATAATAGATGCCCAAAAATGGAGAGTGATTCGGAGCGAAACCAAGAGGAGCATCTAGAGAATGATGTATCTACAGCAATGAATACAGATGTCCCAGATGATAATAAACGAAACCCTAAATTGGACTGTGTTGAAATAAACACGAATATAAATGCTGATGATGCTAGAGAAAAATTTCAAGTAATCCCAGATGTGGTTGATTCAGCAGAACATTCAAACCCAATCTCAAACATCGTCCCTTCAGAAGTCTGTGTCTCCAAACTCACAGAAGTTAATGATGACCAAACTGAGGATTCAACAAATCCTGCCAAAGAGATTTCTTCAGAAGAAGCTTTACTGTATAATGAACGTTTTGATAAGCCTACGGGTGCTGTTGACAGCTGTGTGGGAACTCTTGAGGCCATCAACAGCTCTGACAACATTGAGAATTCCTTATTTGTAGACAGCAAGAAAGTGACAAGTGACGAGTATTTGGATACAGTAGGAGAGGAGGCAAGACTTCAGAATATAAAACCAGAAAAGACCATGGTCCCTTGTTATCATGATGAGTCCACTCCAAAATGTTTATCAGAGTCTGCTCATCCTTTTACCTCTGTTATAGAGAAGGTAGAGGATGAAGGTGAAAAGGTAATCCAGGAACAACCACTAGTGCTCATTAATCAAGAAGTGGAACGCCATCTACAAAACTGTATTGAAGAGTACCAGGAAGAGGATAGGACACAGCAAGATAAACTACAAGGAGCTGTAATGCCTAGTGAAGAAGTGGTTCATGGAGACAATAATGTAGGCATTGCTGAATCCCAAATTCAACTTAATTTAGAAAAGGGGGAAGGGGATGAGGAGGAGAGATCACTCCATGGTCAGGTTCTACCTGAGAATCATCATACTGGAAATTATGAAGTTAATCAGGAATCACTAGAACTACAAGTATCTCACCATGAATCCAAGCTAGATAAAGATGAGGATGGGAAGGAAGGATCATTTCAAGGACAGGCTTTGCTTGATACACAACTGCCTAGAAAAGATGAAGATATTCTGGTGGAAAAAGAAGATGAGGATGAGGAGAATGCAAGAACATCCCAAAATCAGGATATTCTTGATAGGCAACTGCCTGGAGAGGATGAGAAAATTCTGGTGGAAAAATGTGAGGAGGATGAGAAGGAAAGATCACTCCAAGATCAGGATATGCTTGATACAGAACTGCCTCGAGAATATAAAGATATCCATGTGGAAAAGGGTGAGGAGTATGAGAAGGAAGGATCATTCCAAGATCAGGTTATGCCTGATACACAACTACC
>JAZGTJ010014325.1:0-14224 GCA_036877575.1 Botia almorhae
AAAACTTTTTGACCCTGTCATTAGGCAAAAAAATCATTATTATTAAACATTATTAGTCTCTTGTTACCTTAACATTCTGTTGTCTATGCGTTTTGCGAGTTACAATAGATTTGGAAAGTTTGTGTTTTAATGAAACAACTTTTGAATCCTTTTCAGCACAAGAGTAAATGTAAATCCAAATTAATTTGAGTTATTATACAGTTTAATAAGGTCGTTTATTGCCATACCTTAACATGAAAACATTTATGCAAATATTAATTCAATGGGGGTGAGACAACAAATACCTTTATTCTCGGATTCGGGTAACTTCTCTTTTCTCTTCAGTGCCGTAACGCTTCTTACACTAATTACAGAGTGTTTATAATATCAATATGTAAATTATATCTATCTATCGATGTCTACAGTGTTAATGAATACAATAATCACAATGTTTACATTCTCATTAAATTATGTAAAGCATATTATATTATCTGGGCTTTATATTTTCTTATATTTGTCGGTGTAATCTTTGATGTAGTACGTTATACCTATAAGTAGGCTAATCACCATGTTGTTTAACAGGTGAGTTAGAGTTCAAATTATTATTATTATTATTAATAATAATAATACGTTTGTTTATTGGAAGTACTACCATAATCCTACTAAACACAGTGGTGTAAAAGAGTCTAAAGTGTCTTCATAAAACGATAACGTCGTCCGTTTAATTTTCTAAAACTTCTAAAACACAAGTGTGTGTAACGCTGTAATGTGTTGGTAGGTCTGCTTGTGCTTTAAAAGAGGCGGAGAGGTCGTAAAATCGGGCGTAAGATGTAAAGAAAAGCTCTCTGAAAAGCTCTTTTACTTTTCACGCAAAACTGAGGCTAAGCATTCTCTTGTTATAAAACCAATGTAATACCCTGAGTTAATGCTGGAAAGCATGTTTGTGGGGAGATGACTCAACACATCAAAAACAATGGATGACGGTTAACAATATTGCAATTTTGCATCAATTGCTTTCATCAACAGTCTTTAAAATGCAACATTTTGCACTGTGACGCAGCTTTTTTGTGTTGTCAAGGTACTCCCTTAAAAACTTTTTTTTTCTTTTAAAAATCATATAACTTCTTTTCTGGCTCAAAATAATATTCTATGCATTAATTATAAAAAAAACACTGTTTAAATCAACCGTATCCGATAGCCTAATACATGTTCATTGATTTGTTATAGATTTAATTTTTTTCGACCCAATGGACACTTAGCTGCTTCAAACATAGTTTTGTTCATATCATTAGCATGTATATAACCTGTTGTAAAATTATATATTTTGAGCCATTTTATGTTTATTAGGCCACTGTAAACCTGTATCGGCAAAATCAGAAACTATAGCTGAATTAAAGTATGACGTACGAATTAGTATTTTAATTAATATATTTCAATTAATTAATATGATAATAAATGATAGACTACACACATAAATAATATATTAATAGATATTTTACATTTACGCATTTGGCAGACGAAAAGCGACCAAAGCGACTTACAGTACAATCAAGTTATACAGTTTTGTCAGTACATGTGCGCCCTGGAAATCGAAACCACTAAATGTTTGCGTTGCTAACACAAGCTCTACCAACTGAGCTATGAGCTTTTGTTTATAATGCAGATAAACAAAAATTGCAAATTCTTTTCTTTTTACATATACAAATATCTGCAACGGAGGGTGTTTGTATAAAATGCGTATTTTGCTTATTAAAAAATAAATGCTTATTTATTATTTTCTTAAGTCTATTTTATAATAACTTTCATGAAACTTCACGTTTAGTTTTTTTTAAATAGTTGTTGATATTGCGCTTGTTATATTGTAGTAGAACAATATGTATATTGTAGTAGAACTTAACTTTTTGGTGTTAGTAAAACTTAGTACAACTACAGACACGGGATTTCGGCGCAATTTTATGTAAACAAAATGTTCATTTAAACATTAAGTTGGAGAATGAGCTTCTGTGTTCCGGTGGTATAAAGATTAACACATTAACTACATTTAAAACTTATAAAAATCGAATTTTGTGTAATGATATAGTAGGACTACTTTCAAAAAGACTTAAGCTATTGACATGGGAAAACAAAAGCCCATAAACATTCCCCTCAATACAGTTCATGACAAACAAAAAGACTTGTAATCTTCAACAAGACATCAAGTAAATTCTGATTGTTTACGTCTTGCATTGATATGAATTTTATTTCACTGTTTATTAAAATAATCATTTTACTGTATTCAAATATTTTATTAAGAAGGTATTTCGCGTTATCGCTTCAACATTCTGAGACGATAAAGAAAAATACAACCATCAGAACTGATTCGCGTTCCGCACTTCTCATAAATTTACATTACATTTACATTACAATATTTTGATGTTATAATAGCTTCTTTGCAACTCATTATAAAAATATAGGAAATATGATATTCTTTAATGAATGCGACATTGTATATGTCATTTATTTTTCAGAGGCCTCGAAAGCAGCTTTCGTGATTTTACTGACCAAGGGGAAAATTGAATGACTATATGTTAAAGTTGCCATTTAGAGGCTTGCAATGATCTATCATCATTTAGCCCTTGAGCAAGGCGCCCCAGCCAGCTTCAGGACAGGGTTGCCCTAGTGATTCTTTGCATTAAAGCAAAAATGAATGCTAAATGAATGCTCAACATACTGAACCAGTAACCTTACTGAAACCTGATCCTAGACTGTTGGGGAATGATAAGTGCATGCATGCTACAAATAACCAAGGTGGCCTGCGCTGCATTGGGTAGGTGTACGTGTACGGCAAGCATGAAGCTGTTCTTGTAAGCCTTTACGCAAGAATATATTTATATATTCACTACACATGCAAGCATTTCATCATCTGAAAACACATCGAAATTAACAACAGTTTTTACAGACAGGCAAAGCACGACGTGAACTCTGTTCAATGAGATCAGAGTAGTCATATACACCCTCTAGTGAGTAAATTAGTGGTTGCGGAGGCTGCCTGCCTTGACCGAAAAAAGGCTCTTGAATCAAGATACACAGCCAAACAAGCAATGTTGTTCATCTTAAATAGCGAATAAAGAAAAGCAGTGTAACAAACTAGAGACTGTCTGACTGTTTATGTACATTTGGTTTCCATTTTGTTTGATCTTGATTTAACCTCCAGCTATTTATAGTGAAGTAACAAAGCCTCAATGAAACCGTATTCTACCTGTAGAGAAAAACGAGAAAATAGACAAGCCGGAAAAAAGAGGAGCTGTCAGGTCATAAAATCCAGATTTACTGCTACAATGTGAGGTCTGACGTCTGACACATGTAGCTGTACATGTATACATACACATACAATATTCTATATGTTACCTATAGGCTAATTCTGAAACAAATAAATATATTTGAAAAGAATGTTTTGGTGGTTTAATTTAGTTTCTATGGTGATTATAAAACATTTTGGTCTGCATGTTAACTGAAATTACAACAAGGAATCTACAATATAACATTAACATGTGGGAGACAGAGACAGAGAAATCAAGGAACAGGGGTCAGAAATTTGATGTTATGAATGGAGATACGATGACTGATAAAACGAAAGCATACATGTTTTTCGGTCAGTTTGGCGTGTGAGTCTTATTCACAACAAGAAGAGAAAGTGGTCGGATAAATCAGTATGAAATAATATGAAATAAATTTTATGGCCATTTCCATTTTTTTGCATAGCTTGATAAAAGTCAGACAACAGTACAGTGTACCTAACATCATCTGCTAAGGGAATTAATTATAATTCCATTAAAATAACTGAGAACAAATATAAAAATTATAAATTGAGATTTTTTGTACAGATATAAAAAATTGACAGTGTAGGGCATGATCACTCCCTTGACTGCTTGATCTTAAAAATTAAAATTAAACTGGGTTAAACAGAGAAAAAAGGAACACAAACTCCTAAGTTCTCGTTAAATTTTGGACAATAACTTTTGGGAAGCATGCCATGACAAACCTATTTTCTACTTAAATTCTCTGTAGTGTTTCAGAAACAGACCTCGTGTCAAAAATCAACACCCTGATCTGCACAAATGTTTTGGTGGCTTTACCAATATTATTATTTGTTTAGATCACAAACAATAAGCTTATTTCATACTAAATTTAAAGTAATGTAATATCTGTCATACTAGACACCATCACTTATTTTATATTGAATGCCATACAAAACCTTTACAACCCATTATATGCGTTACATGAGTAAAAACTGATTCCTAATGACTGAAAATAAAGAAGTTTAATCGTGTTCTAGTGGTTGTTCCCTGTTAAAGAATTGTGAATCGGAAACAATACAAAATTAGATGACTTACGCCCCCAGGTGGTAGACAGTTTCAACTTCCTTCACTGAGCAAAGAGCTTTCGCTGCTTCAATACAAACAAAAACAAAATAAGTAGGAAAAATGTTTAAAAGCTTTAAGAAGTTTTAAAAGCAGTCTAACTAATATGAAAACTATCCAATAGCATAAATTAACTAATATGACCTCTATCTTTAAGAAGCGAGATTTCCATTATAAATTAATAGATGATAACGTTAAGTGACATGCTGGCCAATTATGGTGACTGAATACTCAGAATCTGTCATCTGTATTTTACCCATCCAGTCAGTACACACACCTCAGAGTAATGAACATACACCTGGAGCAGTGGGCAGCAATTGGGGGTTGGGTGCCTTGCTGAAGGCCACCTCAGTTGTTACCTGCCGGCACTGGGAATCAAACCAGTGACCGAAGTCCAACTCTTTAACCAGCAGGCCACAACTGGATGGCAGTTGCCCACATTGACCCCAATGTGGACATTTCTTGAACTGCATGACCCAAGAATAACTTATACAAGAGAAACTTACATTGACTTCATAATGTGTGACCCCCCTTGACTGAATAAAGGAATATTTTTGTGACTCACTCTCTTTGTTCCTCCAATGGCAAAACTGCTACAGTAGACAACAATCTATAAAATGGCAGTCACATATTGCATATTGGCAGTTATGATGAGTACTTATACACAGTACTTAAAATTTAGCGATTGGAGAAGCGATGCTTTAAAGCCTTGTATAAATTTTAAATCAATATCATTACAACAATTGATTTGAAAATTGATTTACTATTTGGATGCACTCAAAACAACGAACGCTAAGGACATCTGCTGGTCAAAATCGTGTAATTGCAGCTGTAAAAATCGAGTCAACAGTATCCTAGTTTAGTGGCACAACGTTTTAAAAAACTACTGTTATGTTTTTATTTAAAATTCAAACGTTATGTGTAAATTTATTTAAAGCTTTGTCCTTATATTAGTACAATAGAAAATTTATTTTATGTGAATAATATTTAAGCAGCTCTTAAACTACAAAATCGTCTGTTAAGTTATTAAAAGATGACATTAGCGTTATAGCACCTAAGATAAATTCTTAAGTGTTGATAAACATACCTGATTGATATTTGAGACGAAATCAGTATGTCGCTGTTATTTAATGTCTCCTCGGCTAAACAGGTGCATGACAATAGTGTTTTCCAGATGCACCATTGATATCGCCTTACATTGATGAATAAAATCAACAAAAAGCCACGACAAGTCAGTGGAACTAATGATCATCGGTCTAGAAATTCGGAAAAACCGCTATGAGTTCAACTTCAAACATTTTGACCAATTACAGGAGTGTTTACTAACGCGTGACTTTAACAAATCAGCGTTAAATCACATAAAATATGTATAAGCGCTTCGAAACATTGTATTCAAAACAGCTTGAGGTCATAATACCTCGTTTGTTTAAATCACTTGACTCTGAAGCGTGGTATCAAAAAAGGAGGTTTATAAACGTTTTGGACGCGTCATTTACGGTTGATCTAAATCCAGCACCAGTAGTGCTCTCTATGTAGATGTGTATGAAGTTTGATTCACTTCAGCGCGTGTGCGGCTTGTCCGCAATTGGATTCCCTTTCTCTGCGTGGGGTCAAACCAAAGGACAACAACTGTAAAGGTAATTTTTTACAATTTCATTATTGGCTTCCTTTGAAAAGTTGCATCCAGAGTGGCTATGTTTGCTTCATACATTTCACCAGCAGATGGCGTGCTTGCCTAACTGTTAGGGTTAGACTGAGTTTGCGCCTTCTGATCTTGGCTGAGTGGTAAAACTGTAAGCCATATGGGTGCTTATATTTTGTAAATCTGTTATAAATATTGAAAATCTATTATATTTTGGGACTCTCCTTAATATGTCATTAGTTGATAATTATGGAATCTAAATACCATCTCAAATAAATAATGCGTTATGGTTTTGATTGACTGCTTTGGATTTCTGATGTTTTATAACTTTAAATATTGACATACAAAATTTAAAAGACTTTTAAAAGAGATTTTTAACGAGATTTTTACATTAAGTATTCAGAAATCCTGGATGTCAGTGGTGAAAAATTAACGGAGGAGCTGGGATTCCATTACACCCAAACCCGTCTAACTCTGTGATCTAGCACAAATGGAAATGCAAGTCAGTGTTGAAACATAATTTGACTTTCATATTATGAAACATTAATGTTTTCGCATAGCGCTTGTTTAATGTCATCTCGCAGTGAACAGGAAATGGTTAAAGACAAAGCAAAACACCTGAACGTCTTACTAACGCAACAAAGTGAGGTATTTAATCGTATATTTTTACAGTTAAACAGATTTTAGCGTTAACATTGCGTTTGAAATAAGTGATTTATCACTTATACTAAATAGGCCTATCTGCAGCTTAGCCAATGGCCCATACTGTGCGTATGTATTTCCACTGCAGCTTGAACACATTATCCACCGGAACGCTTCTAATTTTTCTCCACCAGATGGCGAAACGGGCATACCAGATCAGCAAAAGCGCAACCATCTGAACAGTTGAGATGGGACGCTGTCAAGACCGGTTTGTGACTGTATGCAAAGCTTTTACAGATACTCCATTCTGCTGCTTTAAGCAGAGGTTAAATTGATAAAGTAATACTTTATCTTCCAATTTACAATTCCTTTATGTACACTTTAATTTAAGTAGGCTATGCGTAACACATCATATAAATGAGCTCAGCCATTCTTGAACTTAAATTTCTATTTGATTATTGATTTTCATTATATTGAACGTAGTAAAAATGACTTATTACATTACCCAGTTGAAACGTCAAAATAATACAATAATGCAATTAATGAAATACTTTACATAGTTTGAAAAACAAACCAAGAGTTTAAGTTACTTATTTAAAATAAAAACATACAAATCGAGGAAAAAAATAACAAATGCGTGACTATAATGTGATTTGCTAAAGCTATAAAGATGTGTACAGTATACGCACTTGTGTTTTCTTTGTTTTACATTTTATTTTAATTGATAGGCTTCGAACTTTCTTACGGGGTTTCGGAAGAAACGTCAGTGGCATTTAATTGATTTCTGCATCCACATGACGCAGTGCATGTTCTCTACTTTTTAAACCAAAGATAAATATTTAAGTACATATGGGTTCATCCGCTGGAGCATGAATGACTGCGTTCAAAAATGTCAGTTGTAGTTCATCTAAACGATGTGCCACAAAGACACCAGCAGCTAACATGACATCTGTTTAAATGCTTTCATGCTAATAAACTCCTCTCGAATGGCGTCTTTGTTARTGCGTCAAAGATTATTTACAGAATGAGTCAATTGCTAAATGGTTTCATGATTGTTGAGCGGAATCGCGGTAGGAGGCGGTTAGGACTACTCGAGGCTGTGAGGTCGAGCTCTGGCGCGCAGCGGGGCTCCAGAACGAGCGGCGCTAATTGAGGAGGCCGAGTCGAGGCGGGCCGGTAGAGCACGGGAGCGCGAAGAGCTGGGGCAGGGCAGGGATTTTGGAGCTGAGCATATTGTTTAGATGTATAAGATATGAGAGCAAAACCTTTCCCTCCTTACTCTCTTTTCCTTTCTCAGAAATAGATCTTTCACAACGTCTCTTGGCCAGTACTAAATTGTCAACCCTTCACTTGCATTCTTTCTGCTGTTTCTTTGGATATTTGTTTGTTTGTTATTTATGTTACCCATTTTATCCTTAGCAGATATGTACGTATAGCTATTAATCATCGTACGTATAGCCACGAAGGGTGCAAATAAAAACTGCTTTGTTTAAAATTTGTTAGATTGCGACGGTCTTATTATTATTATTATAATCCTGTATGCTATATATTATAAATATATTTTTATATTTAAGTACTAAGTGCTATCAAGCCATTTGTTTAAAGTTGGGTTAGATCATGATTGTTATGAATCAAATGCTCATAGTAATTAAGCTGTCTCCTGTATATTTGAAAGGGACGCAGGTCCGCTCGTTTAGCTCGTTTATTGAGTATGTGTTGGAATAAGAGGATGTGTTGTTTTTTCACACTTCCGTATCGTTACATTTATGAAAATGTTAATTATTGATTGACTTTGGTTTTGTAAGATTTAAAAGTCATTAGTAAGTCAAGTGTATCACAAAACGGTGCATGTCTCTGTAAAGGCAAGTAAGTATTTTTCTAGTCGCTCCTCAGTAGTGTACAGTAGTAGTTTTACAGTAGTGTAAAGGAAAGATAGTAAACAGCGAATCACGGCGGACCAAAAAACAAGCAATGGTCATAGAAATATAAGTAATAAAA
The DNA here is from genome assembly GCA_036877575.1 of Botia almorhae. NCBI lineage: Eukaryota > Metazoa > Chordata > Actinopteri > Cypriniformes > Botiidae > Botia > Botia almorhae. Next base: position 8,662 of record JAZGTJ010014325.1, read on the forward strand.
TATAAATAATAAAAACATGCCAGGTAAACAAGCATAATTGGGTGGTGTAAACATTGATGAGCTGCCAGTCCTTCGGGGACGTAGCAACCATTATAACTGGGGACCCCCCCCAAACACACACTTTAAAAAAGCACCCCCTATACACACCTTTTGTGAAATCATCAGTATATTATACAATTTTCGGCACCAATGAATTATCGCCCACGTAAGACGACGGCGTTAAGACCCAACAGAAGTCTCTGCAACACGGTTGTTTCTGCGATGAACTGAACTAAAATCCTAGCGGTCAATGATCATTTATTATGCCCAGCATTAATTTCCCTCCGAATTGTAATTACTGGGCGAATGTTACGTCACCAAATTAATATTTATGAGATGATAAGGTTTGTCCCCCAGGTTTTTCAGATGGCACCCGAGTCCTTCAAAATGTGAAAAAGTTCTAGTAACCAAACATTTAAATGTCTCATTTCTTCAATCGCAGCTAAAGACGCCTACAATCGCAGATCTAAATTGACTATAGTATTTAATTTACTTCTATCACATTTTACATAGTTTGAATCCTCCCTCTTTCCTAACATATCCTAACCCTCTTTATTGTATCACTAACACATAATTGGAATTTCAAGTAGGCTAATTGAACAACTTATAATCAAATAAACTTAAATATCAGCATTTTATTTACATGTAACTGTTTTTTAAATATTAAAAATAGAAAATGTAATACAACAGAATCAACCTAATTGCCTTAGGTTACACCAACTAACGTAATTTTAAGATTTAGGCTAGTAGACTTAGATTCTTAAGGTAACAATTGACCGTTACTTTTAGTGTATAAATCAACTGAAATTCATACAAACTTTATTTATTTATTTATTTATTTATTTGTAGTGATTTAATAAGTTTATACATTTCCTAGCTTGACACAAAGCCTATGAACGGTGCTGTTTTAGGGCTCCGTACCTTGTTCTTTATTTGTTTGTAAGAAGGGGACGGTATCGGGAAGAAAAAGGGCCCAGTCTTGCTAAGAGTGGTTGCACTGACAGGCTATGCTGAGGCTCCAAGCGTTCAATCCGGGTCAGAGGGAACTGACGCTCATTGAGAACTGCATGAATACACACGAATAGAAAAGTTGTGCTCAGTTAACCGATTAAATCTGAGAAAAAACGGGCTGTACAATCTTTTCTTATTGCCGTCTGCGGTCCAATTGCATTCATTTGTCAAGGTTATGGGAACAGGACAAAAAATCTATTCTGCCTTTTTGACACCATCACTACTGATAATACACACAGGCTTAGAGACTGGAAATGCATGAAAATGTTATGCGTTGTTTCTCCACTGACTCTTACTTACTGTTTTTTTCCTATGCATTTTGGCTAAAAATGCAATCTTCAACGACGTCATTAAATGGTGAGGTATTTAATCATTATGAGGAACAAGAACAGCGTGGAATATATAGGGTCCCTTTAAACTCTGTAAATCATCCTTACTAGGCAAAATTTATTGGTCATGGTACCATACAAATATATGTGTGACTGTCAAACTATTGATTTCTTACTGATGGTTTACCTACTGGTCCAAAAAGTCAATATAATACTAGATGCTATTAATACATAGCAATTTCTTCTAGCACACTCAATCAGTTTGTTTACCACCTGTGTACAGTGCTATTGGTATTGTAGTTTAAAAGAAAACTACAATTTTCAGTCCTTAACATGTTTTAGACCTGTATCGGCCAATAAACTAATGTAGTCTGAGAGGATATAATGATAAAGATCAGCATAAAGTGATTGCAGAGCTCCATCGGCCAGTGATAGCCCATATCTGCCCGCTGCAGATGGACCTCATATTTAAAATGTAGTTTGACGCACTCAATGAGTGAATGCAAATCATATGATTTTTATTTTAGTACATATATGTTGTTAAGCGTCATTATGATCAATCAATAGTTCCTTATGGTCACGCAGATTTGTAAATCACACCTTAACTTTAAGATAAGTCTTTAGATAGTCTATACAGGATTAGTCGAGGATGTAATTGTTTTTGTAAAATCGTGTTCAATTTTGTCAGTTATTGACATTACAACATTAATACATTTTGCAAATTAGCTTTTGACAATTTTTTTTACATAAATTACCAATGTCATCTTATCAACGTAATATTTTATACTAATATATGAATACATGAATAAACGTTTATAATATAAACGTTTCAAAACTCATACTTACTTATACAACTACTATTTATTTGCGTGAGGTAGAAAAATTGAGCAAACTAAGTTCAAGTTAAGTGCATTGTACAGTTTATAAGAATTTGAGTCACTTGCCCAAAGGGAGCTTTCTTGTAGTTTGAATGGAAAGCTGTTTCGTTGGTTACAATAGGATACTGGGCTAGGGGAGTTCTCTGTGATTACTCGCCTTTATATATTTTTAATTTTTGTAAATTCGTACAGTCACTGTACTACTCGAGCTAATATTTTGCGTTAGTTAAAGAATTGTGATAATGAAATATGTTTGACTGTCACAGCGAAATTTAATAAACAAAAATTTGTTGGGAGACGTTGTACGTCACGTGTTAAGTGTTTAACTTAACGCTATAAGCAAATCGGAGTGTAATTTGTTTAAATGTTGTTGCATTGAAAATGATTTGTGGAAATGACACACTTAATACAGCTTTATAGCAAAATTGAATACTGTATTTTCAATTTAGAAACGTTTACATTAACATAAACACGCAAGAAAGTAACATTGAATAATAAGCGCTGGAAACATGGAATAGACTTGATAATGATATCCTTTTTTGCATTAATGCCGACTGATAATTCATGGTCACTAGCGTTCTTTCATGGTATAAAAACAGAAACAACGCCTAGAGCACTTAATAATTACGTTTTGACGAATAGTTCATGTAGGGCCACCAAGTCAGGAAAAGTGAACAGGAATAGAAAAAAGAATGGAGGCGGTAGAGCATTATTATTTACAGGCGTAATTCTACACATATATTACACACTGGGAGAATGATCGCATTATTTAACATATACATAATTCAATATAAAATTTCGAAATAAAAATAAAAATCTGATACAGTCATAACGATTCAGTTCCACATTTGACCAGTACCCCACACAGGCAGTGACAGAAGTGTAGTAAAAAGGTGCTTACGACTCATGATTGTCTGATGAACAGAAAGGAAAAGAGGATTGCATCCTGGCTGCTCGTCGTCACTCGGACTAAAACAGAATAAAGGCGATGACACCGGTTTCTGGTAATTCCCTCGGTGGCCGTGGTAGACACAACAAACGTGGGGCATTTCCCCGTATACAAAAAAGAAAAAATATATAGATATAGATATATATCATGCAAGTGATGGGGTGGGGGGGACGTGTGGGGTCCATTGAAAGCATTTAAAAAGACGTGCTTTTGTGTTTTGTTTCGTCTGTTTTTCTTTTCTTTTTATAATAGTAATATCAATTGGTCCTTTTTATTTCCCGATAATTCATAAAGTTTTTCAGGTCCATATTCCCTGTATATATTTTTCTTTTTGCGTATCATACATCGCATTCCGAGTCACTTGATGTTACTGAAAGAATTGAGGTGCCCGTGTCTACTCGCTCTGTCATGCTCGAGACACTGGTCGTTGGACTGGCCGCAGTTGATGGCGATTCCGCCGAACTACGTGGGGTGCAGCCGGACTCTGAAAGGGACCGCATGCCATTCTGCCCTATTGCTTGATGCTGGAGCCTACAGTAACAAAGTGAGAGAATGGTATTCCATTAGAATATAACAGTCATGATTTCACACTGAATAGTTTTTCATTGTAAAATGCCATTTGGTTGCTTTTGACGTTATTATACCGCTATCACGCTAGCTAGAGTCTTAAACTGTTTTGATTCAATACAGGAATGTAAAGCGAATGCTACAGTTATTACTGAAAAATCTGAAATTACAGAATAGTGAAAGACCTGAAAAGTCACAACAATGCTTGAGTCTCAAACTAAAACGGTATCATATTTATAGTTTATTTTCAAGATCTGATTTTCTGAAAATGTATTTTGTCATGCAAAATATTGTTGTTTACATGACCAAATAAGGTGACGTCAGTAAATGGTCGCAGTGTTGACATGCTGAATGATCAGAAATGTGAAGATAGTTATTGTTTATATGTGGCGATTTAAATCAAGTGCAGTTAGGTTTAGCTATATACACATGTCAAATACCTTAATTTGTAGCAGTCATCGAATTATGTACGTTTTCATTCCCACGATACACAATAATATCTAGTGTTTGAGGGGTAAATAAATATAGCATTTGAAACACTATTTAACTACTTTGATGTTTTAGTGTTATTAATGTTTTCAAAATGATTCATATAATTTTAATTTTCCCACGAAACAAATTCAACAAACAATAATTTGTAAAATACCAAGTAAATTAAAACTAACAATAAAATTATTTTAGAACTAACACTAGAATTATTTCTTCCAGTTTCTTATGTATCCACAGAATAAGTTTAGAACTCTTTGCATTTAATCTCATGTTGCAAAACCTGTCTAAGCACGTCTGTAATAAAACATGTTCTCTACCTTAGGATTTACTTTTCTAATATTGCAACCGAGAAATGTCACACATTGTGTTTTAGATAGTTTGTTTACATTTTATTTTATTTTGTGTTAAAATGGCACAAATGTATTGTCAGTGCAAATTAAGATTTAACGACAAAAACAGTGGAAGGCCTTTGCTATGAAAAATACACGTCTGGTCACTGTATGTCCTAATAAATATTTTGGAATTCACAAAAGAATATTTTAGAGACATAGAAAACATGTGCCTATTAGTTTTATGTACTTTAATTACAATTATTAACTTAAAATTATAAACGTATGTTTACCAACATGTTTTTATGCTCTGGCTGTGTGTGCTACATGTTATAAACATAGCACTTAAATGTCGTCGTTCTTTATTATGTCACTTAAATGTATTTTAACTTTTCAAGTGTATACATATAGATAAAACATATATATATTTCTGTATGTGTTACTTTATTTGCGGAACAACGTCGCTGACCTGTTTTTTGCTGCCGCTGCCCTGTCTCGTTGCCTCCGATTTTTAAACCAATTCCCGACCTGTGTAGGAGTGAGTCCTGTGGCTTGCGCAAGTTCCCTTTTCTTGCTGGGGTTTGGGTAAGGGTCCTGAAGGTACCACTCCCGTAACAGACTCCGCGTCCGCTCTTTGAAACAATGCGTCTTTTGCTCACCGTCCCAGATGGTTCTAGGCAAGGGAAACTTCTTTCGCACCCTATACTTATCAACCGGTCCTAGGGGACGCCCGCGTAGTTTCTCGGCCTCCTGATAGTGAGCTTCTAGCCACATCGCCTGTAGTTTGCCATGCGAGTCCTTTGTAAACTTGTGGTTCTCCAAAATGTGGTAGAGATCACGAAAATTGCCTGTATGAAAGGCAACCACAGCTCGGGCACGTAGGATGGATTCATGTTTGTTGATCGCTTCGCAAGCGCCCGGTGCCACTGGAAGCGACCATAGGAAGCGACCCAACCGCTCGATGTCCCCGGT
>JAZGTJ010014326.1:0-14223 GCA_036877575.1 Botia almorhae
CATGAAGTTTTGGCTTGTTCTTAAAACCTGGATAATCCGGCTTTGGTTCAGCTTGCGTTGGAGAATGTGTTTACTCCTTTTTGAACACATCAGGTGGATTGTCGAGGTCCAAACCAGGTTCTGCTGCACAGCAAAAACACAGTTTCTGGGTGCCTAACGAGATTGCATCTGAAAAAGAACAATTACAAACAATTACAAATACAATTATGCTCCATTACTTTATACCGAAACCTCCTAATGGGTCTTATTTACAGCTGTCAGCTCTGTAATGTACTTTGGATTCATAACACCAGTCTGAGAACTGCAGTCTTGGATGAAGACAGTGAAGTCATTGTACATCGTAAAGCGCTTACAGTATGAGTGGTATATACGCTGCATTATGCGACCACAATCCTCCCATTACAAAAGAGCACATAATTCTGGGATCAAATGCATCACTACATTCTAGCGGAAAAAAATGTAGAATTGCCTCTTGTTTTACATGCATCTATTATGTACTTACTGCATAACTGTAATTACTAGATACAACCCTGAACCTAACCCATAGTAAGTGGGTGCTGTAAAATAAAGTGCAACCAAAAAAATCTTTCAATCTGGGCGGACCACTGCCACTCGGTCCCTGGTGTAGCTCCGCCCCTCCAGATTCATGCAATTATGAAACAACAAACCCCAGACGGCAAACTGAACAGAGGATTAGCACGTCGCGCAGAGTTCAAAAACAAAATGAAAAAATGCTCCTACTGCCTGCAGCTGTCATGAACAAAACAGAAACGAGACCAGAGAAACGTCTGTGTGTTTGTGTGCAGAACTCACCGAGCATCTGTGCCAGGAAGGCGGGTCTGGAGCTGGCCGGAAGATACACGCATATGAAATACACAGGAGCCCCGGAGAGAGCCACAATGATCCCCACTAGAGTGTTTATGGTGTCACTGTAGAGCGGCACAACCACCAGAAACACAGTGCACAGGCAGTACACTATAGGGAAGAAGAGACTCAACTACACACACACACACACACAAACAAACACATGAAACCAGTGTCAATTAATCATGTCATACACTGGAAAACTAAAGCAATAAAGTCAGTTGTGTTTTAAGTGAGGAATTAGTTAAGACTAGACAACGTTGATGCTCTTCCAGCATAAAAGCTTTGACCGCAACATCACGTTTTGCCGTAGTTTCTTTTGGAAATTTATCAAGACATTATTGCATGTATCCTTGTGAAAAAGCAATCTCAGATATATCCATTCTTTATTTACTACCAAAATATATATATGTATAAAAATGACTCTTTTAAGAGCATCACATTTGCTTAGTCAACTGGCTATATGCATGAAACATTCTTCAAACATTCCTGCAATATTACGAGCCTGCTGGAAAACCTCCAGGAAACTGTCACTTGTTTATGTAGTGGTGTCTTCAATCTTGGTACCCTTAATTCCCTACCTCATAAAGCATACAAAATCTAAGGCAGCAAGGTATGCATCTTACAATCTTATATGGCATCTTAATTAAGAGGAATAGCGTTTTGGTTGTTGGAAGAGCACCTAGCTTTTAAAACTGATCTACCGGCTCACCTTGACAGGACGGGGCAGCTCAGGTGCTTTAAAACGCAGGTAGATCTGACTGCCGATGGAAAGGCCGATGAACAGCCAGTAATTAAAACTGAAGTAGTTAATAAGCTGAAAGACATCTTTTACGCACAGAAATATGAGGGACATGCCACCCTGAGGGGGAAACGAAAACAAAATTAGTCACACGCTGTGGAATCCTGCAGGTACAGTGGATAAGCCACATAACAGACGTGTTTGAGCCTGCCTGTATATTCTTACATTGAAGAGAAGGGCTGGGATTGGTGTGTACCGCTGTACGTGGATCATGCAAAGGACGTTAGGTAAATGACCCTCGCGTGACCCCACAAAGAACAACCTGGAGGAAAACAATAAAGATTAGCTCATAAAACAAAACTACCAGCCACAGGCTCAATAAACAACAGAGGATCAAAACATTCACCTGGAAGCGGCTATAATGGAGGAGTTCAGACCTCCATAACAGGAGATGGCCACAGACAGTGGGATGAGCCAGGCTGCATAACCCAGAACATGATCAGCAAACGTCTGTATGAGATACAAAAGCACTGATTCACTTATAACAGTAGTTTCCTGTTGATGTTGAATCGCTCCATCAAAGTACCAATTTCCTGCATGTCAAAACATGATACACTGATAAAATGATACACTGCTGTTTGTTATATATTGTCAATTTTCAGGAGAATTAACCTACAAGTGGCTGACTTATGCCTCTGCATATTAAACTACTGTATATAATATTTTTAACAGAAATGTATCACTTTAAGAAGCCATTTCTACCTCATCTGAAAACATTTTCATGAGCTAATAATCACTTTGATAGTGTACAGACGCTGTGTCGCTGCGTTAAAAGTTTACTCTACTACTGATTTATTTATCCTTTATTTTTTACTTATTTCCCAACTGAAAACAAAACAGCACATCAAACTCTCTTCAAAAACGTGTAAACACAGTTTGTGGGACACAAATGAGCTATAAAACCTCAGAGCAGCACACTAGCCTAATTACCAGGCAGTGAGTCTGTGGACTAACGTCATAGAGAGTCTCTGGAGAGAGAGAGCTGCTTCAGGCTGCTCGCCCTAACTGGATCAGTGTAACAGGAGATGAACACATAATAAAATCTGGAGCGATTACACTAAACAGACACTGTCAATTAACTACAAGAACATGGAGGTTATGAGTTTAGCTACATTAGCTTGAGATATTCAGGAGTTAAAAAAAGGTATTGCCGTAACTTGTTAATTGTACTTAGATACTGAAACTAGAAAATCCAGATCTTCAAAAATCTTACCACAGCCACAGCTTCACTGTTTAACACTGTATTCTTATCCAATACAGCATAGTAAGCAACGTTGGTCAGGATGTAGATTATCGTGACGATGGGCATGGAAATCGCTATTGACAACGGCAGGTTCCTTTAGCAGATAAACAGAGATTTTGATCAATTATATATATATATATATATGTATAAAAAATTGCCTGCCCAACCTTTAATAGTATTTGGTTAACAAAATCAAGGTCGATTTCAAAGTGAAAATGGAAAGATTTGTTAACCAAATACTATTAAAGGTTGGGTAGGCAATTTCAGGGAGGCTGAAAAGCGTTAGCAACCTAGCTTTGAAAGCATAGGATCCCATCCTCCCTTTAAAGTACTCCATAAAGCCATGCCTCCTCCAACACATGATGGCATACATAGCTTGACAGGCAAGTAGGACATCCTATTTGGTAATCCAATTTAGTTACAACAACTAATTGGTTGACTACCAAACTTTTCATATTGGTGCTTTCTAACACACAATGAGTCCCACATGGTTGGTTAGTTAGACATGATCAAGACTATAGATGTTTATGAAGAGTAGATCCTCGAGCTAGGCAAAATTTCACCTTTTTGCCTTTAAATTACTTTAAACGGCCCTGCAGGTGACAAAATGAATTTTTTAAACCACAAGGTCTCCCCAACAATATAGATTCATAAAAGCTGAACGCATATCATAAGAGTTAAGCAAACCACACCGCAAATCACGTCAACTTCCCAAATGTAGGACATCATCTTTACAGTAAATGAATGTATGTATAACTGTGAACCTCTCAGGGTTTTTAATTTCCTCTGTGATGAAGTTCAGGGTGTCCCAGCCAGAGTAAGAGTACAGGGCCGCGTACAGAGCCAAAGCCATGTCTCCTGGTCCCAGCTTGGAGTCCTCAAAGGAATCCTGGAAGTTGCTTGTTTTCCCTGTGGCATGGCCATACAAATGTGGTCAAACGTCAGAAACACATACTGATTATTTGTTAGCTTTAGGTTTGGAAACTCCAACGAGCTTGACACAGCAAAAACGTGATGCCTTAAGGGGAGGTAAAAATAACTATTACTGGGTACAGTTGGAGGTGCAGAGCTGAAGGTCTGCATGTGTGCTCGGTTCGAAAACATAACAGATCTGGAAGTGCTTAAAATTCTTCTGAACCAGCATTATACAGTTTTAGCGATTTTAATCTCAAAGGAACAAATGCGACTAATTAGCTTATTTAAAGCCCACAGAAAACACTTGAAAACGGTAAACGACTTCCCAAAGTGCGCTGATAAAATCGGAGTGTAGTTTAGTGTCTGTATTTTCGTACCTTGAGCCAGCACTATCATTCCAGCAATAATGATGACTATGAGAGCCAGAACTTTAGCTACAGTAGAGATGACCTGAAGAATCGCCCCCCACTTCACCTTCATACTGTTCACAAATGTCAGCAGACCTGCAGAAAACACAGGTGTAGACATAATCATATATAAGCCAGATGCGACCACTGTTGGTCTTTCTATTTACATGCACATATTAGTGCTTAGTGCTTTGCATACTGATAATTTGTTAACACAAACATTGACTGTAAGTGCTTTGTAAGATTTGTAATCTTTGAGATCTACATTCATGGCAAAACATTTTTACTATTTTACACATTAATAATCCAAAAAAAGTTGTAACATTTGTCGAATATCTAATGCATGACGTCTCCCTTTAACCATTTTGGTAGACTGACAGACAAAATTATAGGCTATGCTTTTTTTCAACAACCCATTGTCTGTATGTGAATTTCCACTGACATATGACTCCTGTTTGTACTTCATCTTTAACTGGCAAATTAAGCTCCACTGTTCATTCAATACTGTAATAAGCACATGGCACTGTTGAAATCTAGTTTCTTGACAAAGCAGTACAAACCAGAAGCATTGTAAGCCTAACTACATCATAGAGACCATTTGCATCAATGGCATCAACTTCCTTAGCCTTATGATTCTTTTGGGAGAAACAGCCCAGGCCTAAATCTTGACAGTAATTCACTAAGTGTTAACAGTTATGTCTGAGTGCAAGACTTTATTGCAGAGTCCAGTGTTGTCCAGTGCTGTCCCTGGAAGGCCAAGGTCTTTAGTCAACTGCCCTAAAGAGCGAACAACTGAAACTGTGATACTAAGCAGTATAATCAAGGGAATAACAAAGGTGTGTATCCATTTTAATGTTAGCCTGTACAATTTCATCTGAATAAAATGCTAAAATATGATTTGTGATTTAAAGACCTATCACAAATTACATAAATGTCTTACAATTATACCTATATATTGTTTTGTGCTCACAAAAAGGTCACTAAATGGTGCATGCTGTTTAGATTGCAGCTTTGCGTTTTAGATTAGTTTCTCACAGCACTTGAGTGAGTAGACTTTGACATGCCAGTAAGAAACTAAACAGACAACAGGTGACAAATGAGCAAGGATTCCCTTGCTCAAAAAAAAAAAACACACACGGTCTCAGTGTGGCAACCTCCACCAACTTCTCATAAAAGTTGGCAGGGTCTCACAGGGTCTTCTGACATAACTAAAATGCCTGAACAATGCCAACAATCACTGAGGGAGACGCAGAGAGCAGCCGGGCAGCTGCAGTGGAATAAACAACTGAACCAAAACACATACAACACTTTATACAGCACTTATTGATTTTTAAAACAACGTATACTGACAGAAAAATCACCTTTTCAAATAAGCTACACTATTTCTTTAGCAAAGATTTTACAGCACACGTTCAAAGCAGATTCGTGTGACGTTAATTATGCAATCAAACAGGTGTGTCTACATTCCGTAAGCAAATTTGCCCTTTCCGATTAAGGAAGTATTTACTAAAATAATTCAGTGAAAAACAGGTTTTCTCCAGGTTTTCCTGGAGTTATGAAAGATTTGAAAAATAATTCAAATGTTCTTAGCACACAACACACTACATACCCCACGTCTCTTCTTGTAGCTCGGTTGGTAAAGCATTGGATTAAAGCGTCTGCCAAATGTGTCAGTGTAAATATATGAGGAAACAATATTTGATTTGGTGGGAGTCAAAGAAACTGCTTTGCAAATAAATTAATTTTAAATGCAACTAGAATAACTAGAATAATTAAATACATTTAAAGGGTTTGCCCTTTACAAAGGGTTTGCCAAACATGATTTAGACTGAATGTAATGCGTTCTCATCAGGTCCTTAAGTACATACTGTGCTGTGCCCTTTCAGTACTTCCAGGCAGTATATTTGTGTGTGATCTACTTGATAACATCAAAACACTGTAACATTAAGTGCTTCATGTTAATCTGCTTTGAACACCTTTGTGTGAACAGTAAACAGTAGCGATTATCTGGGTAAGCAAGCCTGTATTATGCCACTATGTACACCATTTGCGGTGACGCATGTTGAAGCACGCACCAATGCAGAAGCACTCACCTATGATGAGAGCTGCGATGAGCCGTACAGCGTCATATGGAGCTGGGCAGGTGGGAAAGAACGGCTTTACTAGGTAATTAGAAAAGGTAAGAGCGATGACCGCCTGGCAGGCGGGTTCCACGATCATTAGCGATGTCCACAGACGGATAAACGCCAGGAAACCTCCAAAGGACTCCAGGATGTAGGCGTAACTGGCCCCTGACTTGCGGATGGTGGTGCCCAGCTCAGCATAACACAGGGCACCAAACACTGAGAAGATCCCGCCAATGACCCAAACCACTAACGATAGACCGTAAGATCCTGTATGCTGTAAGACACCTATGGGTGATACAAAGATTCCAGAGCCAATCATGTTCCCCACAATGAGGCAGACACCGTGCAGCAGGGAGATCTCCTGCTTCAGACGCATGGAGCTGGTGGAGCCAGCGTCCCCCATGATGAACGATCAAGAGTGAAAAGGCTGAAGTCTGGAGAGGCAGTGCAGGGATGAAGAGTCAGGAATGTGAGGGTGGACTTGTTAACATCAAGCTTCAAGTTGCAGTTGAGTCTCATCCATGACCTTCACCACCCAATCTGAGAACGTTAAAAGAAAAACAGAGAACCAAGGGGTACAAGCAAACATTGAGAGGGAGTAGCATACAGGTATAATTTCCAAGTGAAAACATGTTTTTAACGCACACTCAGAGTCCCCACTGTTTTTGCCTAAAAACAACACATGGTGTTTATCATTTTCCAGCTAGATCTGAGGAGAAGGCGAAGACAAACCCTCTCATCATTTTTTGAATGCTCGATAAGAAAAGATTTAGATTTTTATCATACATATTTGTGTAAACATTTATAGACATAATAACAGACAAGATAAAGCTCATCTTAAGTTATTATTAGACCTAAGTGAAGGAGTTCTTTATTTAAACCGATTTAAGCCCACACCTGCTGCTCACAGCTCCATAGAGATACGGTAGGAACATCAGTGCAATAGCAAACAAGATCAACCTTTATAGTAATGAACCATGATTTTCTTACAGTTAAAGTATAGTAACCATGGCTCTTTGGTGTATTAGCATGTGTAACCACAGTTTTACTAAAAATGCTATGATTAAACAATGATTGCTGTAGCCGAACAATGTTTATCTGTGATTACCATGGCTTAACTATAGTAATCTCTTTTGTAGTAAAAACGTGGTTAATTTTCTTGGGAAGATTAAGTAGGGAGAAGCACAGAGCTGGGTGGTGTCATCTATGTCAGTTTACAGACCAGCTGCTTTTAGAGATAAACCTATAAGTCACCCGTTTTGTTATTCTGTACTGAATATTCTCTTTTGAAAACACCATATTATAGAACAAACAATGGCTGCTGGATCTAATCCACAGGGTTCTGATTTTAAGAAAGTACTGGCGGGTAATTTGTTGCAAACATACCCCAAAGGCTGCCCGTTAGAACAATAAAATTGAAATGCAAAAAAATAATAGACATTACAGATACATTTAGATAGATACATTTAGACAATTCAGCTTTGAATTAGTAAGTATATTTAACTATTTCACTTAGCAGATTTCGCACAATTAGCTTTTATGGCCACTTTAACAACTGAAATTGAGTTTGTCCAGGTGCTGAAGAGATAAGAAAAGTTCAATATTATGCTTTTATGCCATGCTGCACATACTGAAATACAACCGCGCTTATCAGTAACATTATGTTGGTTGAAAAATACAACAGTCGCAGTACCATTTCCTTATTGGTACCTGTGCCGTTACGATCAATAGAGTCAATGAAAACACCCACGACCCACAAACACCAAATATAAAAACGTCAAATGCATTAACATTTCATTTATTCAAATATTGCGCTAAAATTTAAAGTTCAGTGCGGCTACGGCTACACGCCGTCAACCACGTACACGGTTTTTAAAAAGACAATCCGTGCCAACAATAAACAACATCATTCACTTCAACATCAAAGGAGATAACAATGCAAAACAGCGTTTATTTGAATGCGTCTATTATGTATATTTAGTGGGTCAAAGCAGTCTATTTATCAACTAATCCGTCTCACATTGTTCTCGTGCGAGCGGCTGCTGCACACGTTCAAGGAAGTTGCACGTTTTTCGGTGTAGTCTCAAAAGATAGCACACGAACATCCCAACTCCCCGCCAAATTTAATCATCTTAACAAATCCTAGCCCTAACGCTAATTTAAAGTGATCTCTTAAACAAACTATATGAAAACGAGTGTCTTCGTCAAAGATCATTCATTGCCGATAGCTAAGGTTAGTATTAGCTGTATCACACAGCGCTTCAGTGCACCAGTGATACAGCTAATACTGGCAGCTAACAGCAGTGGATGCGGATATAGATGGAAGGAGAAATATAAAGTTTAATGTATCTTCATATGAAGTCTCACCTCTGTGCGTAAACCATGTGCGTGAATGAGGAAACGAGAAGGCGATGACTCGAGAGGTGGAGACTTGTGACATCTTTTGAGCAGCAATACTACAACCTTCCCCTTATTACGTAAGGCCATCCTCCTCCTAAACCCTGTTAAGAAGGTGGTGATAAATAAGCTTGGTTTATTACGTTTACATTTCATATTTTTGTATAGTTTATTGGTGTGCTATTTCATCTATTGTTATTTTTTATTAAAAACTTGAAATGTTTTAGGTCATTTTTTAATAAATACACTTTCATCAAAAGTTCTTAAAAGAACTATTTCTTTCCTACCCTTTTATAGACTGTAGAACCTTTTACACTACAAAGAGCCTTTTGTGCAACAAAAAGATTCTGCGGACTTCAAAGGAACCATACTGCTCCACCAAAACCTTTTAGGAACCTTTATTTTTAAGAACGTACATTGGGTCCAAATTAATTAATATTTACCTAATTTGACAGTAAAGGTTTGTGCCTCTGCTCATTTAGCTGTTTGGTGAGTCAAATAATAGAGATTATGTAGATGATGTATTCAGGGCCGTTGCTATTTTGGATACATAATAGCGCCCTAGTGCTGTTCAGCAGGGCCCTAAGAGGGCTTTTGTTAATAAGTAACTATCAACATTAGTGAATCTATTTTCTCCACTTACAACAGACCTCTTTGCTTTGGCTCTGCTTTTAAATAAATATTTCCACACCGTATTTGAGTACCATGAGTACACATGAAACCAGAATTGTCATTCAGGCATATGCTATACGTTTGATTAGTGCTACACTAATCTAGCTATTGGTGGTCTGGGCATTCTTATCGTTTCCAAAGATTTCTCCTGTTGAAATGCTGAAAATTACGCTATGTGTTGCTATAATCAGCGCTGACGTTTCTTGGATAAATAAAATGAAAACATAATGCCACCTAGTGGTAAAAAATAAGATCGCATGTGTGTAGAGATTGAGTTCATCTGACAATAGGCTGCCCAAACATATACAATTTAGACCGAATGCAATCATTTGAAGATGATTTATGATTTATAGTCTTGCGCCTTCCACATAAAATATATATTAATATAAATGTATTTGTATTTACTTGGTGACTGCTTTCAGGATGTGAAAAATTTACTCCATGCCATATACTGTATGTCACATACTGTTATGCACGGTATATGTATGTGTAATATAAACTAACATTATTGAAAATAAATAAATATGTATTTATATTATTATTAGCCAGATTTACCAAGTGATAATGTGTTCCTTGAACTTTAAACTGAGCATTGATCAAAATGATATTAACAAATTATAACCGTCATTGAGATACATTAGATATATGAGGTACATAAAGGCATAACGTTATGGCCAAATGACTGAATGTCTTTTAATCTCAAGGGACCCTGGACAATGCTGGGAGGGGCACCTTGAGTCATGGTGCAGCTGCCTCGTCGGTAATATTTTAACAAAATTTCATATAACAAAATAATATACAAAATAAAATTGTTATATAATGAGATTGTATAATATACTGTTGTATAATGTTTATACATTGAGGCATATCAAATAATAGCCAGCTCAGATTAAAATTAAAACGAATAAATAACCCGTTATTAGATCATGACAATTTGCCTGCCCTGTATAAAATGATGTGATCCACATGCTTGCTGCCAACTGTTCCTCCAATAATCACAGCCTTTGATCCCAACCTGCTACCCTTTAAAATGGATAGGCCTATAAATCGATGGAAGCTTCACGAACGGGCTGCACCACTACTGAAAGGGGGGGGGGCACAATTAGTCACCTTGCGCGTTACACACCGCCGACATTCTCCTGTGCATTAGACCGGTTGGTGTTCGCAGCCTGTCACTTGGAGCTGCGCGTAAAGGAACCAACAGCAGTCAATTTGACCGAAGACACGCACGCTCATAACTCTCGAAGCTGCTCTCGGAGCGCCGATCTGCTGACTCAGTGCCTTTATTAAAGCCAACCGGTTTCTCGCCACCGAACAGAGCTGAGACGCACCAGTCACCGCAACAACCCCAGCCATGGCCAAAACTGCAATCGGTAAGATAAACCTTAATGTCGTTTTGCTCTCTGGATCATCACTCCATATGTTAAAGGATGCTGAGAGATGTTGCCGATGCGCACAAAAGATGCTGGTGCAGGAGAAACAGAATAAGTGTTTTCCTTATGGATAGGATTTCACGTACTGTCAGGGATATTTCTGAAATATAGATCTGCTTTCTACTAAAAATCATGCTGTTTTATTTTCAAATATGGCTGGACATTTTGAGCTACTCACGGGGCTGTGTTATTTCTTTCCAACGAAAATGAAGACCTAATAAATTAGAAACGGCACAAAATTGTGTAATTACAGTGCACGTCTCTTGGATCAATTCATATTTTAAAATATATTTTAAAAGCCGTTAGTTGATTCCGGATGGTGAGGCGCACCTGCCGGTTCGTACATCTCCAGCATAATGCAGAAGGACCCCACCCAAGATCAAGCTTTGGGTTTCAGCCTTGCAGCTTTATCCAATAAAGCTTGATGGTGTCGATCTCTGAACAGTTTAAAGCTTTTTGCATTTGCTGAAGGCGATATTTCTATCCTCATGGTGTTATTAAATTAGGCGTGGCTCATATATTGCCAAACAAAGCTGATACAGTCTCATGGCCATGAAACGAAACAGGGCTATTTGAATGATTATAAACGATTGTTTTTATCCATGTGGATATAATTAAAATCGCTTAGGGGAAATCCTATAATTTTTGCTAATTAACACAAATTATAGCGTGATTAATTGATTTGGTGACTCATTGGCTAGTGGGTTTATATCGCCATACTGTCTTCAATTTTATTGTATTTCACCTTATTTATAACAGATAATATAATGTCTGGAATTATTCTTGCCTTACGCAGGCTGCCGGATCAGATGTCATTATTTAGCCAGTATTTTCCGATTCACCATTCAGATCACCTCCTTATTAATTAAACGAATTGAATAGATTGTATAGCGTGGAGAATATGTGTAGTGTGTACGCTTACACTCACGCTGCATCTAAGTGCTATACAGGGCTATAAGATAGGCAGACTGCAGTATGAAATGATTGATGTTTTAAATGAAAGTGTGTCAGGGCTGAGGTTCTCTCACCGGTAAGCGTGTCTGGATTGTGTCGTTGGCGGCCATACAAACTGTGTGTTGTAGGGCGGGGCAATAGTGCCCAGTCTAGCTGTCATGTCACTTAAAAAGTTTTTGACAACTGTTACATTAAAAGAGTTGGAAAACCAGTTTCGTGCATTTTATTGGGGCAGTGTCTAAAATATTTCATTTAACAGAGCACATAAGAAATGTCTTAACAAAGACCTGTGGGGTTTTTCCCACTAATGAGTAAATACATGTCAATCAATATAATCAATATCTTTGAGATGCTGTCTGAAAGACCTTGTTGCTTTGGTCAGCACCAAATCATTCTAAAGCAAAGCACATTAAAAGCATCCAAAGTATTGCTGTGCATAATTGTGTCTCTCAGGTTTTGATACATATGCATAATCAGTGTTCTTATTATGATGTCATAGTCGTGACCTGACCTGACTTGTGTAAATCATGGCAGCTTGGCAGTGAGACTTGTAATTTTGCATTTTTAGTGGTTAATTGGGCGCAGTCATCTCTGCTTGTAACAATTATATTCATACACCAAAAGAAAGCTGCCAGTTGCTTGTCAGGAAGCTTTAAGTGTGAGGGCTACTGTAAATACTTTGTAGATCTTCCTATGTAATCATACTCACCCACGCATGTCTGTCATGTAAGATTACTAGATATGCGAGTGTGTCTACAGTAATCAAATCAAAAGCCATTCATATCAGAAAACAACTGAAACAAGACGCTTAAATATAAACATTCAGCAATGATGCAAAGTAGTGGGGTGGGGCCAGCCATTGTTTCTTGAATTTAAATCTTGTATATAATAAGTATGGTTTATTTAAACTGCCAAAAATGCACTACCATATCCTAGTTCAATTTTAATTAAAGCTGTATATTGTCGGTTTTACAGTATAGAGGACGTCATGTTGGACTGCTACCCAGTGAAAGCTCAGCTTTGTGGGCATCTGCCCAGCAGCAATGGACAGAGCATGTGTGTGTGTGCAAGAGAGAGAGAGAGGTGGGAGGGGCCATTATTGATTTCCAGGGTGGGCATGCTGATGCATTATCAAAGAAACCACACAAAGGATTGACAGTTCTGCTGTTGATTGGGCTATTTTGCCTGACAGCAGATTTTAATTCATGTACATTTTTTGTACTTTGTATTCAGTGCTGGTACAGAAACATGCATCTATAATGTATTAAAGTGTGAATCTGACATAACTTATGAAATTAATGTCTGTGAAGTCTACAATATTACATGCATTCAAAGTATATGGTGCAACAATTTTTAATACTGTTCATTGTTTAACTATTAAATAAGTGATCATTACAGTTAGTCATTTAGTGAAGGGTGTGGTCTCTGGGTGATGGGCCACAATGGCGACTCCTAATTACAAAGCCTGTGATGGAAACTCAATACTTACATCAAATTGTTGCAAGCGCACAGGTTCAGTCATCTGTCTATTTGTCTATCTGTCCTTTCACCTGTCAGCCGGTTGACATGAATTACCCGCTTCACTGAGCTGTCCATGATCCTTAGCTTTCTGAATAGACAGACAGCAGTAGGGAGTATGCTAGCTGCAACAAAAATGCTTAAGTGTGCAAGCACTCGATATGGAAATATCACAGCACTGAACCTCCATCACCGCCCCCTCACTGTACCAGCAGTGTAATGGTTTGCTCCAGTAATGACTAATTAAAGCCCCCCACACTAAAAGCAGTCTGCCGGAGGGCTTTTAATCCTTGCTGGAGTGAGTGCGGTGATTCTCTTCTTCCCTTCCCAGTTTCCTCTATCCTCCATTTGTTAATAAGCTCATCACTGAGCCGCAGTAAGTGCGGGGGAGTCGATCAGATCGTTCCAGGCGTCCTTTGGGTGGAAAGCAGCTGGTGTTGAATGTAGGTTGGTGATGTATACCGGCACTCTGACATGTGACTGATAAACATCTCTGGCTGCTTAATAACATTGATATATTGATTTACAGCTCAAATGGATTCACCTATACAGAGACAAAAATGGTATCTGTGTACTTAAGCCAAATCAGATGCAACATTAAAATGCTTCAACATAACATCCATCACGGGAAACGTTCATGTATTCGAACTGAGTGGGCACATGCTTCACCAAGTGGGTTTGAAATGCAACTTCAAAAATTCAAAAAGGAAAAAGCATGATGTGTTTCTTTGCTAATTATGTCTTAGGTTAATGTAGGTGTACAAATGTAGGAGTTGTGATGCTGTGGCAGACGTCAATTTCGCATAATTTGGTCTGTGCAGTCATAGCGTGCGCAGATAATATCATGGAAAATTCTGTTATTATCTACCCACCCTCGAAACTCACCTCAAAT
>JAZGTJ010014327.1:0-14223 GCA_036877575.1 Botia almorhae
TCTAATTCAACCATTCCACATAAATCCTACCTTCTAATGTAGTAATGATATTTAGTCATAATGACAACATGATCAGACAGGTGTGGATTTGCCAAGATTTCCTCTGTGAAACACAGCATGCAAAGTCAAGCCAATCCCAGCCTCTATAAAAAATGACAGGTGCAGTCTGTAATTAACAGTAAGGATCATATCGAATCCATTACCTATTATCTGTCATTGTAGGGTTCATGTTTATTATTACATTGGACAAAGTCGGACAGCATCAAACAAGCTTACACAAATATTTATATTAGTCCACGATGGCCTCGGTCCATCACCATGCTGTTTTTCAACATGGACCCCTTTACCGGGATCAAGTGGGGATGATTTTGAGTGTGCTGGAGCAGAATCAACGCTCTTGCTGCCACCCGTGCCACAAAGTGCCCTAAGAAAAATTTATAGGCCCCCTCACCACAAATCTTACTTCATTCACAGACGCAGATGTACCGCAGCGGTCATTCCGTTCACCCGTTAAACGCATTTGCAACAAACCTCGGAGAAAATGCTGATTCAGGTTGTGACACTTAAGCGGATGCCAGTCTGTGATCTGTGAAACTGGATGATGTAGTGTAAACCTGGGTTGACCCAACAAAGAGCCATCTAGGGTCCAAACAGTGTCCTTAAATGTGGAACGTTAGCGGTGTGCATAGCCTCTCTTTTCTAGAGAGTGCTCTAGGTGTGCGTCTGCATTGAAGGAGATGTTATTGTATTGATTTAGTGTAAACAATATATATGTGAGTTTGCTGACTGTTCGCTGTGGACTGTTCACGTCTATTCTTCACCTGCTCCTGTCTGCTTTAGCCTATTTTCAGCATGACATCCGCTAGGCAGAAATCTGAGAGTGATACCTCTATGCACTAAATGGATCTGTATAGAAGATCTGACATTCCCGGACTCCAGCTAAGTTGTGGTCATCCAGCAGTTTTGATTAATGGCTTTGATGGGATGGAGACATTAGACCAACACATTCCTAAATAAAACATGACTCGCAGAAAAAGGTTTTGATAAGTACTTTGTGCCGACTAACTAGACAGCTATTGATTTCACCCTGTCCTTGATGGAAGCCAAAACATATCTCGGTTTAATTCTGCTGCTTCAGCAGGAAAGGTGGAGATATGAAGAGGTGGGTTGGAAGTTCTGCTCCTCTGAGGCATTTATGGAAGAAAGGAACCTTAGCGAGATGTGACCAGACAGAAGATATTAACCAAACGTGTGGCTTTACTTATTAAAGGGGCTGCTGTCCCGTATTCTATGTTCTGATCCCACAGGAAGAGCAACGGTGACAAAAAGTGTCTTTGGCAGAAACAGAATCTAGTCCTGCCACATATGTTTGTATCTGATCTCTGCCTGCATGCGTAGCACTCCTCCTCCATAACATATGCCTGGTGTATTATTCAGGGATAGCATACGTGTGCTTTGTTATGTAAGTTCTGTACTCTGTCTGTGAGGAAGGGAAGGATACACTTTGCATGCAGAACGGCATGCCTGCATTTCAAGGTATAATTGAACTGGCAATGTCAGGCAGTCCGGCGCGTTGTCGTCGATTAGTCTTATAAGAAGCGACATGCAATACAACCAGAAACCATAATGATAATGCACTCGGCCCCATCATCCTATCAGCCGCGTTACTTCCTCTGGGAACCCCAAAACCATAGTTACACTCCACATTTCAGCAAGGGGTTTGTAGGTGTGTTTGCAATAAGGTAAATATAACATTTCATCCTAAATAGACAACATGAAGATTCACCCTGTTTACTTTTAATGCATGTGCACTTATTTAACAATTAAATCTGGATAGCCTTAATTAAAATGTAGTAACTTAATTTTACTTTAAAATGACTTCCCTTCACTTCATTCCAGGCTATAAGGATGTTGTAACTGTAAATAAACAGCCAAAGAAGCAAACTCGCATTCAGATCCGGCTCTGTACCGATATGGAATTCTCACAGCTTGTGATCCAATCAACTCCACGATAGACTCAAGCCCCGCCCCTTTTTTCTATTTTGTTCATTGAATATCATGACTCACTTTGAAATACCGTATGTCACTTCACAGCTGTAAAATAGATTGCAAACAGTGATTCACACTGACTTTAAACACACCAACCCTGAAAAACAATGTTTCGGTCATGATGCAGATTTTCTTTCTGCTCTGTCGGAAAATAAACAATAAATTCAGTGACAAAGATGAATTTGATTTGGTGGCGGGTGAACAAATGTGCGCTGAATTCCTCCAGCACAAAATGGGAAAACAATCCCTTCTTGTCTTGAATTAGAAACAGAGGATTTGTACAGTAAAATATATAAAGAGAAGGAACAAAAAAGCGTCTGGAATAAGACACGTAGTCGGTGGAGAAATTGTATTGAAATCTCCTTCCGCAGCGAGACGCTGACCTGCTTTCACAGTTCTGATGGAATTAGCCGTGACACGTGTCTAAACCATGGAGAAGTGAACATTTGCCACACTCCCTCAGATTTCCATGCGAAACGCAACACCATCCTTCCCCAGCGTCTGTACTGGCCGAGTTTCATAACATGTTATAAATGGTATAGGAAGAAATAACACCAGAGAAGACTTTAGAATGGCACACTTTCATCTGACAATTAGAAGGGTGTCGCACAAGAAGGACTGACAGGAAGTGCAATGCCTCTGCAGGGATCTGCGTGACTTCAGAGCCAATCAGCTGTCACGTTTAACACAACACATACTGAAAAACACATCAAGCTAAAGCTTCACTTTCACAAACGGGCCAAGTTATGTGTGTTTATATGTGTGTTTATATGTGTGTGGGTGAAGATAGGGAGAAATGCAAAAGACAGACAGACGTTTAACACAACACATACTGAGAAACAAGTCAAGCTAAAGCTTCACTCTTTCATAAACAGCCAAAGTTATGTTTAAGTATGTGCGGATGGACATTTTTTCCTCAATGTAGCAATTTGAGGAGCATTTCCGCATGTGCCTTCCTCATAAGAGTAACCCCAGGTAAAATGTATAGTTCTTAACAAGTTCATGTTTGTTTTTCGGTCTTCCAACAATGCAACTAGAAGTTCTTTTTTGTCGTTTTTGTTTGTTTGGACAGACCACAGAGTCCCATATTCACCCGTGTTGATTTCTTGCCCTTCGTGCGCTTCACCAAGTGCCACTTATATGCGGGAAAATAAATAAAACTTCATCTCTTAAAACCAGGCACAAGAAAAAAAGTATTGCAATAGGATGACAAATCCTCTGTCAGTCAGGCGAATCCAGACTGTAATCTAAAGAGAGCGACAGGAAAGCAAGTGGGCAATTACTTGAGCCTATGCTGCTGCCAGCCAAACGTGCAAAACAAAATGTGCAGCACGGTCCTCTCTGTCCGCACCCAAATGAACAGAGCTTTACTGCAGGAAGCGCTTTGACTGCTGTGACTGGCGGCCAACAGCAGCAAATGACAGATTCTCCATGAGGACTGGAACATCCTGGTCTCTAGCATGAAGAGACAGGCAGAAACAAGTGCTTCTGAACACAGGCAAGCAGGTTTCACAAGGAGAGGTACAGTAGAAACCAATGGTGCTGTCATGACAGTACAGTATAACAGACTGGATCTTAAACAACCAATGAAACGCTTTGATTAGCATTGATTTACATGTAACTGGCAAAGCTTGAAACTTTCAAGTGCAGTGTTGATTGACAGGTAAGTAGATGGTCCTTGATTGATGTCTGGGAAGCATCAGGTCACACTAACTTACACTGCACTTGCGATGCAGATATGTGTTTTCGACTAACCTTAAATCTGGTTTGAGTGATCCAATCAGAAAACGTTTACACCTGTATTTAGCATGCGATCAGACCGCCAAAAATGGATACCAGGTGTAAACAGGGTATTATCAACACGACCTTATGATTTAAAAATAATTTTTACAAGTATTATATTCTTTTAAAGTAAAAATAAATGAAAAATAAAGCTGCAGAACATTGTTGGGGCTACATGGATCAATCCAAAAATCCAGTGCTGTCTATAAATACCTGCTTCTTTCAAGATAGAAAAAGGTAATCAATAACTCAAGCAGTTAGTGAACATCAGTCAGTCTCTGTGAAGATGTACAGATACAGACTCTGGTGAGCTAGAGAGAGAGAGAAAAGGGGAATAAAGTGTTGTTTAGATGCATACATAAACAATCTTTATGGCAAGGTTTAGATGCCCAAGGCATATTGGCCTGTTCTCTGTTGTCTACCCTGCTGAGTAACAAGAGATCAGGGACAAGTTATTCAGAAGATCTGACTTTCTTGGATCTGCCAAAACAAAAAAACAGTCTCTGACACGCTGAATATCAGGGGAAAAAATATATGGGAAGGAAAAGCAATAGAACAAACCTAAACAAACACCCTATATTTCCAACTTAGATAGCAATGGAAGTCTGGTGTTTGCAGGATCTTGATTTTGAATTAAGCAATTACAATTCAGTTTAATTCCTAATTTATTTGAACACATTGGAAAAACGTTTTTGAAGTTTTGAAGTTATTGAAAAAACTCAATACGTGCCCTTATTACTTTAACGAGCTATTTCTGCCTTCTCCCTTAAAACTTTGATTTTCTTTGACCTACTGTGATGAAGTAAATCATCCTGTAGTCATTTCTGTAGACACAAACCGGATTTGAAACTGATTTGTTGGCACCAAAGCGCGTCAGTAATCGTCCATTTCCGGCCACATCTAGCACAATATTCTATATTCTAATGGGTTTAATTGATGAGCTCCTAATGGGTAAATCCATCATGTGAGAATCTGTTTCTAGTTGTTTTGGGTAACCCGTTACATTTATCACATAAGATACACATGTTGCTATATTAGTGCTACTGCTGCTCACTGGAGCGATGCTAAAGGAGATAAAGAGAGAAGGAATTTCAGAGTGATTCATGGGTAACCCTGCTGCACTACTCAATATATGCAGGCAGTTGACTGAGTGTCCGGCTTTGTTTGCTGGCCCCTGCACGGCATCCAGACCCGTCTCACGCCAATCAAACACTCAGGATGATAGAAACAGGTCATGAAAAGTAGCAGCATTGTTTTTCTTTCCAATCACTTGCATATTGATTTTTGCATGCAGCCTTTGACTTTCCCTCCGTCCAGAGGCATAACTATATGTCTACTGCAGGACACCTGCTGGCCATGAGTAATTTGATCTTTACCTCCTCTCTCATTCTCACCTGTGAACGATCCCACGCCAGAGATTCTCAACCTCTTCGGTCTGTGACCCTATTGGTTCCAAAACTCCCCACACCACTTACTTAATGCAATTAATCTATACAACTTAAGATCTCGGAGGTGGAAAATTATGCTTTTAAGATTAACAGCATGTTTTACTAGTTTACTGTTTAAGCGATTTCTTTATTATTGACCCTGTCACATCTCACTGTGACCTCACTGCATCTCACTGTGACCTCACTGCATCTCACTGTGACCTCACTGCATCTCACTGTGACCTCACTGCATCTCACTGTGACCTCACTGCATCTCACTGTGTTGTCTTGAGACCCCTGTGTGGCAATGAAAAGCCCACTCTTTATAAGATGCAATGTACTTTGTCCTAATGCAAACAACAGCTCTGACTGAGCTGAGTATATATTTCCAGTTTTGGTTTCAGTACATTCAGCCAGTAACTCTACTCCATGTTAACCTTTGCATCCAGGTCATGCTGCAGCCTACATTTACCTTAATATTTTAAGCACAACAGAAGCTGCATTTTCTAAAAGTATGCTAAAAATATAGTATTGTGTATATATACACAATCCTACTCAA
This sequence comes from Botia almorhae, assembly GCA_036877575.1. Classification (NCBI taxonomy): domain Eukaryota; kingdom Metazoa; phylum Chordata; class Actinopteri; order Cypriniformes; family Botiidae; genus Botia; species Botia almorhae. The sequence continues at coordinate 5,818 of JAZGTJ010014327.1, forward strand.
CCTATTAAAGAAGGAGGTTAAGAAGTTCTTGTTTTATATCTAAAATCAGGCATTGTTTTAACAGCCTGGAGGCAAACATCAGCATCAATAATGCCATCAAGGGCATCTTTTATCCATTACTTCTTAAAACAGTAAAAGCAGCCAAAAATAGACCTCTGTTTTACTTCATTTAACTTTGAATATTATCCTTAGACAACCACTGATGAACTGATAGTTCTAGCAGAAAAAACTCCCACAGTCTCCTTTTACTCAGGCAAACCTAAACTGTTCATCTAATGTTGTGCACTGATTGGCTCTTTCTTGATGGTGGCCTAATCGACTATAAAGTTCAGTGGTCTGATGCTGGGTCATTCCTGCTTCACTTGCTTTCCCTAAGGTTCCCAGGACAAGCCAAGGTCGAACGACACCATTGTCTCCTCTCTCTCTCTCTCTCTCTCTTTCTCAGTCAGCATGTGCCTCGCCCTCTCTTAATTCCCTGTTTAATTAGGAGTTCTGCTGTGACCATGCATGGTGGCAGCAAGGGGCCGAGAAGGGGCCAAGAAAGAGGGCAGGAGAGAAGTGAGGTCTATTGATCGCCTCTTCTGGGCAGGAACAACCTTCTCTCAGCAGTCCCTGTGCTTCTCTGCTGGGCCCCAGGGAGGGTGGCTGAGAGGCAGGCAAATATCCATGCTTCACTGCCCTTGTGTGGTGTGGCACAGCTCAATAAAGTCTAGGCATGTATAGGTCTGGACCCGAGCAGCAGGGAGGCTCTTAGCGCCACCGTAAAAGGTCTTGTCTAATTGGTCTACAGCCATAAGATATTAATTTACATACCAACCTATGTACCTCTTTGTTCAGAATGTGTCTGAAGGCTATAGGAATCAAGTTCTGTTCTAATACAAAGTTTTTCATACTGGCCTAATTAGCTGCTAGTTTATTAGGAAGAAACTGTTCATTACAAATCTGTTACAGTTGACAAGCAACAGTTCAGTGTGACAATGGCCAAAGCTTTTTAGAACAGTCAACAGAAACTTTCGACATTTACTTATGTAGCATTTAAAAAAGGTTTCTGTGCATGACAACAAGCAACAGGGTTGTCATTGCTAATTAATGTTGTCTGAAAGCGTGCAGGTACGAGCTGATTTTTTTACAGTTTAAATATTTACCCGCTGTTGACATGTACTGCTTCTGCATGTACCGTAGCTGATGTTGTAAGAAAGGAACTAAATTTGCCAATTATAACATTTGATGTTTGTTGTGCAGCTACTGTATGTTTGCACCAATGAGATTACGCTGTGGGTGTGCAACGCTGATAAAAATAGTAACCAAACAACTGGAAAAAAACGTTGTCGCATGACGCTGCAGAAAGTTGTGATCTAAATAAAGACAAAACTCAGATTAACATGGACAAAAGATTTATTGCTTGACTTTTTTGTGTCACCCCTGATTTAGACATTGGGTTAGAGTATAATGTCAGAAACTAATGCCAGCAGACAAACCTCAAAAATAATGACAGTCAGCTGACAGAGGCAGTTAGCCTTTCCCCAAACTCACCAATGAGCTAATGCTAAGTGGGGCTAATCAGGATGCTCAAACAAACAATGCGTTTAATCTAAATATACCCTTGACTCCAACGTTAGCAAACCTTTGGTCATAGTTGTATAGCCACTCGATCCAAGAGGAATGAGTGACTTTTTACAGTATTTAGCACCTAAATGAGTGTAAACAGGAAACAGTGTGAATGCATAGCCTAAGAGGGAGCTCAGGGCCATAAATGTAGTGCTCTGGTGCTCCCTAGACAAGGTTTGCAATGGACTGCAACATTTTTATCTTTTCTATTTGGTCCAAGCTCTGTGTGCATTATGTGCTGAATAATTGAATCAATCTGTGATTTGGTTCTGTTCCATTGAACAAGTGCTGAGATGTTTCATGACTAGTGGTTCTCTTGGCTGGCTCGTTCACTCTCTCTCCCTCTTTTTCGCTTGCTCGTCAAACACCTACCCACTGCCAACAGCACTACAACAAGCACACTTGCTGCTTAACAGCAGTATTCTTAGGCGTCCCTAGAGAAGACTCATGGACTGCCTTTCCCAGAAGACAAAACTGTGTTTGGATACTCACCACTGAGAGGATCCTTCCGTGCCAGTTATTTCCAAAACATCGTAGTCCTCTTCCAAGAGAAAGTCAGAGAAGACCAAAGCGATGGTGTCGCCAGGCTCGGCCAGGATGGTCCAGGTGCAGTCGGCATTATTGTTGTACTCCTGTGGGTAGTTTGGACTGTTGATGGTGCCGCTCTGTCCTCGTAACGTGCCCCCACAGCCATCGTCCGCTGTAAAGAGGTGACACACAAATACACAGAAATACGACAGAAGTTACATCAATTTTCCCAGAGGAACAAATACAGTAATTCCAAAGTGTGTTAACACCCCCTTCAAATTAATAGGTTTGGCCATTTTAGCACCTCACTAATGCAAAATCAGTTATACAGTCATACGATATCTTTAGACAAACATTTTATGAATACTGGGTCATAGATTTTGACATTGACAATGCCCCTGTGCACAAAGCAGAATCCATGAAGAAATGGTTTACTAAGCCTGGTGTAAATAAACATGACTGACCTATACACTCCCACTGAACACCTTTGGGACACATTACAATGCTGAATGCCAACGTGGTGCCATAGTCGTACGCAAGTGCCTGACCTCACAGCTTCTCTGAGCAAATAAAGTATTTCAACATATTTCTGTTCCAGACGAGTGGAACCTTCAGCTATACGTGTGTGTTAAACTTTTAATTCTATAGATGATTATAGATTTCAAAGTTCAACAAGCACATATAGCTGTAGTGTTCAGAAGAATCTCATCCAAAGGAGACCGGTAATACAAAATTTGGTGTAGATGTTGCTAGAATTAGATTTAACAGGACACACAGTGGTGGTCTTGAGGTTTCTGGGCAACCGCTGCAGGCCAGTGATGCAACACAGTGCAACCATAGTGGAATTAATTGAGGCAAATTTTGTTAATTATTTGTACTCGCGTTCCTCTCCATAAAACTGTGTTAAGGACACAATTATATAACAAACAGGCACGTAAAGGTTTATGGATTCATTGAGCCTCCTAGCTCTCCAAAATAATAATAAAAAACATCCTTAGTGAATCAAATGCAGTCTCTTTGTTTCTCTTGCTCTCTCTCTCTTACTGACTGACAGAGAGTCTGTGAGGTGAGGATAAAGAGACGAACCATCTGAGGCAAAGCAAAGCAACAGACCCACTGACTACCCCCCTTCCTGTGTCCCTCCCCTGAGAAATGCAAGAAATCAGAACTTTCTGACAGGGAGAAAGTTACGTTTGGATACCTGACCTCCATTTCTCATCACCACCTAAACAGGTGGCGTCTTTGACACGACATAGAAAGGAGAAAGAACATATTGTAAAGATAACCAGATATCATTGCTTAGAAGGGTGCTGGCCCGTACTTACAGGACAGAGAAGTTATCTGAGAAAAAAAATGACTGATATGTACAACTGTTCCTGTAGCTCAGTTGGTAGAGCATTGTGCTAGCAACGCAAAGGTTGTGGGTTCGATTTCCAGGGAGAACGTACTGACAAAATGTATAACTTGAATGAACTGTAAGTCGCTTTGGATTAAAGCGTCTGCCCAATGCATAAGTGTAAATGTCTTTGGCCCCATTTACACCTGGTGGTTACATTCTGAACCCTGTTTACATCTGCATTTAACTCTGTGCACATATAAAATCGCCCCGAGATGGATGTTAACACCAGGTGTAGCTGGGGTCTTTGAGCTGCTGTGTCTTGTCAAGCTTTGATTATATCAAATTCAATACGGATTTCCCCAAAACAGATGCGCACACACCCATATGCATAAGAAAGCTGAACGGGTCTTTCATCAAACCTATAAATGTGGCATGCAAATACATCTCTGCACTCTGGCTTGATAGCAAAGGAATTCTGGGTATTCTGAATTATGAGTGCATGCCAAGTAGATGTGTTGCCTTCCAGGCAAGTAAAGGAGCAAAGAATCTCAGTGTGAGTGACTCATAATGATAACTTGAAACGTCTCTCGGGTGAAAGCGGTGTTGAGGGGGAGTGAGGGAGAGAGTGATGGGAGATTTGTTTAGGGGGCGTCTAAGTTGGTGTTTGTGTGTGTGTGGAAGACAGTGGAAGCAGAAACAACATGAAATAAAAAGTGAGTCATCTTACCAACCTAGCAGTCAAAATTATCTCTCTCCAAACCAAATAAACAATCGGGATGTCAGTGTGAATACAGACTATGTGTATATGCCTCACGCAGGTGAAAGAGCTTGCTTGTCACTGCTAGGTGATGAGTTCCTGTCTGACACACCAGCATGGGATTCATTAGCGGTGACTGGCTAATCGCATGATTTCTTTTCTGTGAGTGGAGAACGGCGCGGAGGAGCCGGGCCCTGTCAGTCTTCTGTGGGATCTGTCACTCTTACAATTCCCATGAGAGACACAGAGCATATGTGAGGAGAAATTTCTCAGAGCTCTTGAACAGAGGGATAGAGAAAAACAGCACAGCAGGTGAAGGGAGGGTTCGGAGGGAGAGGCTGTCATTGGTATTCCGGGCGAGAGTTTCCTTCACACTTCAGGAGAACATGCCGATCACTGGCCTCAGCTCTGACTCTCGGTTTGACTGTTTGATCTTATGGAGACTTTGTGACTTCATGTCTGAGCTGCTAATGTCTAAAAGAGCTGGTAGAAAAAAAATCAATATAATACAAATAACATTTATAATAACAATTCTTATAAGCGTACAATTTTTAATTCCTACCTTTACTACTTTCTACCTTTATTTCCGCGGGTACATTTATATTATTTTTATATCAAAGAGGCTTTGTCATTGTCATGACACTGTGTGCATTGTTTTCAGTCTTCTGCACACAAATATCAACACCTACACAGTAGCTCAAAAGTGTAAAGTTAACAAATTTGCAAAAAAAGTTGCTAACTTTGCAAGTTGCAAATCATTTAGTATGTAATACATAAGGTTGAGTATTTAACCTGAATTTAAAAGTTATATCAATGCAGTTCATGAATATGGTAATCACTCAGTTACATTATTTTGATCAAAGTGCTATCCTCTGACACCATCACTGCACTATGGTACTGCTACAGTACTTTATTGTGAGGCTTCCCCATTTACCAATTTAGCACTTAACAGAATTTGAGCTTCAAATCAATGGTTTTCTAATGAGCTCATGCAGACCTTTAAAACTGACCGGGACAGTCCTTTTCATTTCAAAGTGACTTGTTCAAATGGTTTGGATAAATGGATGGTGCGTGATGCATAAAGATCTAAGCTACAAAAGATGGTCTGCCTGTTTCATGTCTCTTCATTTCGCACTTCCTCGAGCTCTGCGGCTGCCATGGTAACACAGCAGAGAGTCGAGTGCATCACAACGTGCGCAGCTCTGATCCAGAAGGAGAACAGGAAAGAGAAGAGAGGAAGAAAATGATTCTGGAAGAAATAGTGCTCCGAACCACTCTGCAATTTCAACTTTATGATTTCCTCTTGTATTCCTTCAGGAACAACCACCCTGTTGGGATGGCATTCCGGTGGCCCGCCATTTCGACGCTTTGAATGCTGAGTGTATTCCCACTGTGCACATGAATGATCTAGACAAGGTGGAGAGGAGTGTGTGGATTAGAGAGCACATGTAGTAACAGAGATATCTAAGAATAATGGGGATCAGGGACCTAAATATATACTGTATATATAAAAGCATATTTATTTGGGCTTGTGTATACAACTGTAGGCAGTACAGCTGATCAGAGATCAGATTTTCACACTTTGCAGAAAACAGCGAATAGGGAAGATTGGACTGTGAACACATTTTATACAGCATTCTAACACCACTAATTATTCTAACACCACTGCTAATTAGGATACAGAAGCATGATGGCTTCTGGTGCTTTCTGCCTTCTGATACTGCGTGACTCCTTTAAGGGATATGGCCCAACCTCCTTCAACCTTCTGGCCACCCACAATCACAGGCTGAGAAGAAACTGTCAGCTGTCGGCTACCAGGGCTTTTGATTGGCTGTTTTTTCTATGTGTTGCCGGTCACATGATTAATTAATCTGAATAAGCGTTGATATAAAACTGAATGTAAGACACAGAACGTGGACAAAGATGGTAGGAGAGAGATAAAGCATTAAGGATGTCAAAGAATAAAGAGCAGTGGTTATTAAGTGGTTATTTTAAGGTTTTAATGGTTAGTGGACTTGAAACCTTCCCATAAGTATTAACAAGTAATAATAATCAAATAATCAAATAAGAGGTTCCAACTGTTACCAAAATGACATGTAAAAGGTTATCCTCACTCTGCAGCATGTGATACACCCACACACAATATTGTGTGCCGACAGAAAACATGCTGATCACCATGGCAACGACAAAGGGTCTCTGATAGAGCAATTAATTTATGTACAGTATAACCAAAGCCTACAATCGTACATAAACCTTTAACGCTGCTATTTCCTGGAAACACAAATCTTATAAAATGTTGCTCTTTAATTTACATGCAAGAATAGCACATCTACAGTACGTTTACCGTAAATATTTTACACAAATATTTTACTGACTATGAATGGAGGAGTAAACATGTAAGTGTTTACTGTAAAAGTGTAAAAGAAATGCAGAAGAGAGGACGGGTGAATTTGTCGTGCTGAACACCTGGTGGGAGGAGAGAGAGCTTGATAATCAAGAAAAAGAAAGACTGGAAAATGAGAGAGCGGCGAGGGCACCAGTATAGGAGTGGGGCTTCAGCATTGGCAGGAGGGGGTCTTCTTCTGGCATTGTGTGCCTGAGCATGTGTGTCTTTACGTAGGCTTCCTGTTCCCCAGCCTGGGCACAGATGGTCCTGGTTCATACTGGCCTATGAGAACACACTCACACTCAATCTGCGAGACCACAGCTTCTGTGCCTTGCTTACACATATGCCCAATACATTATACACATTATTTTCTATAGAGTACTTACATTGTTCAATTGACTGCCAGACCTCATGTAAATATAAGTCTGTTATGAATAAGCTCCATTGACCACAAATGCATGTGTACCATTCATTTATGAGCATGTGTTTTGTGCACAAGTGAATGGGCTTGTGGGTAAGCATGTGTAATGTCAATGGCGGGCTCATACCGTGTTAATATTTGGCCTCAAACTGTCAGCACACGTTCAGTGTATTATGATGGAAAGCAATTGTATATCCCTCAGCATGCTGGCACGTGACATCTCTATGGCTTTCACACCTCGGCAGGCATCACCTCCAGGCTCTCTACTGCCTCTCATCCAGACAAAATAGAAGTGTGCAGCCAACCTGCTATTTAACGCTGGGATACCTGTCATCTTTGATGAAGACACTAAGTGACCTTTTATCCTGAGACTCTTATGTGCAGCTTCATTATGGAGCCCAATCACTGAGCGTCAATCCCCAGAGCCTGCGCTTACCTCGGCAATACGGCAGGGGGAAGTCCCAGGCAGCTGTGCCGGAGGATGTGGCCAAGCAGGACAGCACCGTGTGGCCCTCCAGCATATAGCCCTGGTTGCAGCTGTAGCGAATCTTGTCCCCGATGTTAAAAGTGGAGCCCTGCTGCATGCCATTAAGCAGCTGGCCTGGATTTCCACAGGTGTAGCTCGGTAGACCTGCAGCGCAAATAAAAGACAGAGAAAGTGCGAAAATGGTTTAAACTGTACAACTGTTATATACATTATTTGTGAGAAACCCACTGAGATTTTCGGGTATCTCTAGAAAAACTAACAAGACCTCTAAAGATCTGTTTCTGTGACACATTTCTATATTAACAAAGGAACATTTAAGCAACAAAATTTCCTCAGGCCTTTAAGTTCTCGTCTGAACATTCAGTTCTTATACTTCTCATACAATCTAGCCTCTTATAACATGAGCAACCTCTTATAACATGGCCAATAGGAAGCCTACTTATAATAAAGCTTCCAATAAGCATACATCTAAATTCAAGCTCTGCTCTACTGTACTGCCAGATGTCTTATATGTTGTTTTACTAAATACACCTTTTTAAGCAGAAAAGCCACATTAATGTTATTTTGCATGTGGGCACCCAAGCTTAGCCAGAAGGCGACCGGCATTAAAGTACTTTTACTGGAAGATAGGCTCTCCCTGTGGCAATGACCTGTTAGAGGGGATAAATACTACACTGGGAAATGTGCCTCTAGTTTAGGCAGTATGGTAAAGCAGCGAGTGAGAGAGACAGGCTGGCTGACTGCTGATTACATCACCGATTAGAAGAAATTTCGTCGCTTCACATGCGTGAAAAGGACATTTGTAAAACACACGTACATTCATTACCACTGAGATTAAAGAGAAATGTTACATTTTAATGAGAATTGAGCTGAGTGGTCC
>JAZGTJ010014328.1:0-14223 GCA_036877575.1 Botia almorhae
TTGTTTTTGTAAACTAGGCTTGTTGGCTCTTATGGCAAAATGTTAAATGATGTTAAATTTGTTTGAATTTGTAAGTCATTTTGGATAAAGGCATCTGCTAAACGCATAAATGTAAATCCCCCAATGAACAAAGGCAGCGCTAGCATGGAAAAATATTTCCATATTTTTGGAGTTTTAACCAATATGAGTATTTTAACTATATTGAATCTTATACAAAAAGTCTAAAAATATATGAAATGTCTTTGCAATATGCAAAAAGACACACTGGTTATGGCTGCTATGACAGATGGTAAAATACACCTGGAAATACGTCAAATCACAGAAGTAAACTTGTTGTGAGCATTCTTTCATGTTGACTTAACAATGTGTAGATGTGGATATGTAAAACGTGTATTGTGTGTCTGTGTTCCTGTGAGCAATGCAGTAAACTGTTGCTTATCTATCTCAGATGGTATTACAGCTGAAGTCAAGGATACATGGGCACGTGAAGAGACTCAGCTCAGTCTCGCTCACAATGACCACAGTTGGGTAATTCAATTCTGGAGCTGTAATAGAACTCTGTGAAGTGTGTCAGTGCTGTGATTGCACACAACATCCAATCTGCTGAGATAAAGCTGCACGACCCTGCCAGTCTGATAGAGAGGAGCTTTACTATAAACCTTCTACTGTGATGTTCACAGGACTGTGTATACTTACGGGTGAACATTTCTAAGTTTCTCTGTCTGCAGATGTGTTGCTTTGTTGTCTTCATGATCCTCTTCATGCTCTTTGCTTCTCTGAATGATGTTCTCAGTTATCTTTCAGCCGGGTTTATGAATAAAGTGTGTAATTTCATTAGGTAACAAACACTATTGTAAATAACTCTGAACAGTTATAGAGAGCATAAACACTACTGCAAATAACTCTAAAGGACAGCTGTAATGTTTATCTAAGTTTGAACAGCTGTAACAAAGAGGTTTGTTTAGGGTATACTGTAAGGTCAGTATACCCTGTGATTCTACTAAACTGGGCATATAACCATTTATATAACATATAAAAATTCTCATGCACCTTTCGAGTGAAAGCAGAACTGCTCATATTTTAGATTCTGTGGCTGCAGTCTGATACAAATCCACCCTGTATATATTCCTATTAAATGAAGTCATCTGAGATCCCTGCACATCAGTGTTTGCTGCTATTTTCAAAATTATAAAACCACAGGATTCTCCTGACATTACTGGAAATGTGATTTCACTATAACCATCAAATTGATGGTACGCCATAAAACGTATTTTCTCAGTTTCATGAAATTTACATAAATCATAAATCTAGCCACAAATCTGCTTCATGACCCAGATTTAAATTGTACACTAATTAGTACCCCAACACATTTTTTATAATTTAAATAAAAAAAGTCTTTCAGTAAAACATTTAATCAAACATTGAGTATTAATGTTGGCATGAGCATTATAGGCCCCAAAAACATGTATGCAGTAAACAAATACAAACAACAACTAACAGTGTTACGGTGGAGGCTCCAGCCTCTTCTCCGTGCCGCCAGTGGGAACCATCACCAGAATACTGACTGGATCTACAGAACTACACTTCCCAGAATGCATCTTACACCCCGTTAATCATTTCCTGCTCTTCACCTGATCCTCATCAGTTCCTCAATATAAACTGGACTCAAACACTATCTCATTGTTAAGTCTTGATTTGCCTAGTACGTCGATTCTGAGTGGTTTTCTCTGTTTATTCTGTCATTGCTGTGCATTACCTGGACTGGCTTTGTTATTTGATCCTTTTTTGCTGCCTGTCTCGACCCAGTGTTTGTATTACCGCTTTTGATTGTTAAATGCCTGCCTTGACCCACGCCGTTTCTTATTTACGATTGTTGTTTGCCTCTGCCATTGCTGTATTCCGTGTATGACCCCTTGCTTGCTACTCTATTAAAGAAACGCTGTAAATAGATGCTAATGCTTCTGACTAATCGTTACAAACAGTGAACAAACACTGGGGCTGTGTCAGAAATAGCCCTGTACACCCTCATTCCCTACTCCCCACATTACTTAACATATATAGTCATTTGAAGGAGTGACAGCTGAGTATGTCAGAAAGGCTACGGGTGCCACCTTCTACCAAGATGCAGTAGCAGCTAGCGGTTAGCCACTGAGTGTACATCGGTTGTATACTCTGTATTCCAGTGCAATTTAGAATTGAATGAGTTATAATTATTGTCGATAATGTCCACAATAATTTTGGATACGGCTATAAAAAAACACCAGCAGTGAATTATTATTTTATTTTTATAACATTTTGTATGCCATTCATTTCCTGGACATTTTCTAGTAACATATAGAGGGGTTGACATGACATTATAGTTTGAACCATAATATAGTACTATGATTGTTAAATTCAGTATATTTGTCACCCCTAAAATCAAATACTTCAAATACTACCAACAAAATGTGACAAATTTAGTGGCTTGCAATTTTTTAATCTTTGTTTTTACCTTGTTACACACTGCGATTTACCTTTATGGATTTGTTGAACTGTGGTACATTGCTGATTTCAAATCCCAAATGTAATTACGTTTAAAGGTCAGATGGATCATTTGCAGTGTGCTCGAAGGGCCTTTCCCCAACAATAGCAATATTGTTGCAGGATGGATTTCTGTATGTTTTTTTCATCTGAACACTGGACCGTTTTCCTGTGGAACAATGCAGAGCAGATTTTCTCCTGATAATAAACCTTCCCAATCACCCGAGCTGATGAGTGTGATCACAAACATCTTCAGTTCTGTTTGCATGAGAGCAGTTAGCACAGCATGTCGTGTCTCGGCACAAATTGTAACACATGAAAAATGCAGTATATTGTTGTAAATGCAGACGGGAGGCTAATATGCATTTTATTTAGTGCAGAACTCACGTGTAAAACACGTGATGCAGACAGGCAATAAGGGTAAACAATTATCATTTAACTACTGTCAGAACAGACTTTGCACATAAACTATCAATAACAAAAACTAATTATATCTGAATTTATCATTTCATAACAGCAGTAATATTGAGTTTATATCAGAGAGGTTATTAAGCCTGAAAAACTACAGAAATCCTCTGAAAGTACTGAAATATGCAGTAAGCTTATCAGTTATTTTATGGTTTGTCTCAGTGAGAAAAGTTTTCAGTCAAAAAACACCACTGCCATAAAGCAGTTTAGTGTTTAACCTAAACAGATTACAGGTCACTGCTGAGGACTAAACATCACGTGTTTAATACACTTGACATAATGTAGATGAAGGAAAACATTGAATGACAAGCTACAGCTGTATTCTGCCCTCCTGTGGCCAAAGTGTGATTTTTTTACTGTATTGCTATTCTTTTTTCATTATTCATTAATACTTTTTAAATATTTCTTATAATCGGCATTTTTAGGTTTTAGAATATTTGAGCAGTATGACCTGATTTTTCTGTCAACTCCATAAACATAATTAAATAAATGTTTTGTGATGTTATAAAGCACTCTTTACTTTTAATGACTAAAAGTACAATAATATTTGTTAGTTTAGCATTTTGTGTGAAAAGACATGAAAACAGAAAAGTTTTTGTTTCTTCATTCTTTCCCCTTAAGCGGAAAATTCTTTAAAAACTTTATGAAAAGACAAAAGCAGTTGTCTGTGTGATGTATTTTGTACCAATTTCCAATACTTTTTAGTTTCAATGTCAATTTTTATTCTGTTTTTATTGGTAAGAACAAAACCTGGTTTAATCCTTTATTTTAGACCAATATCCTTCAGTTTACATCTGACTAACATTGTCTGTATACTAATACACAGAGAGACAGACAATTGATTCTATTGATTGTTGGTGCAATATAATCAATATACTAAAAATGAATGGAGACTGAAGCTGTCGGTTCTGCCTTATAGAATGAGAGGATATGAGATCAATAAATGATAGAATAAAATAACAGAATGTTTGTTTTCTGGTGACTATATAACCACAGCTTGGTCTGACCCCATTAAACAGAAAAGAGCTGTAGTTTATTAAATAGATGTGATATACCATATTAACATATAACAAATTAAACAAGGTGATATACCCCTTTTACCATGTGGTTAACTTTTGTTGACAGTTTTTGTGATGAGCTTCATCAAATTCTGCAAAAACACTCAAGTGTGTCTTCACTGTGGCAGTGATTGCTATAGGATCTGTGAGTATACGCAGATATGCAGTACACACCCACCCCAACATGTCTGTGCCTGCCATCTTGACTTTAGTCTTTCAGTAGTCCAGCTCATTTTTGTCTCTGTGAGTGGAGGGATGCAATAACCAGCAGCATTCTCTGTTCTAAACTCGAATACCTTTGGAAACCTGCACAATGCCGGACAACAGCTGCAAAGAGTCCATAGACAGAATCCTTCAAGAAGCTCCGATTGCAAGGAAAGCTCTTCTAGACAACCACAGCAATCTGCACAAGGTGGCTGATTACTGTCAGAACAAATATTTAAATGTGAGCTCTATTTTTTGCTTTTCACATACATCAATTTGACATTTTTTAATAGTTTAAATTCTCATAAACAAATAAGGTAAATCATAATCATGGAATAATAGATGTTTACATATGAAATATTCTATATTATACTGTAATATATACATATGGTATGTTGTTATGGTGACACAAGTACTCTTTCTTTAATAAGTATGAATAATGCGTGAGTATTAATACTAATGCTTCATAAATGTATCACACCAACGGTGTTTATGTTCATCATTGGTTCTTTACATGGATTTTTTAAAACCTTCTACTTTAGGCTATAGATCAGCTCTGTGCTGATTGGACTGATAGCGCACAAGCCTAAACAAGGCTGTGGTATGTCTTCCATGAAAACTGTTCTTAACATGTTTGTCTAGGAATCTGTCTCTGTATCCTGGAGGTCTGATATATTGAATATAGCCTGCAGGAGCCTTTCATATTCATATCTTTTATTCTGTAAATCTTTTCTATGAATGACTTTTTTCACCATGACTTGTATAGGGTAGTGCTGTAATATTTGGCTGATTTTTGTAGCTTACATATATAAACTAGAGACCTTCTGATACCTTCAGTTTATCTGATTATATTCAGAGAAAGTAATGCAGCAAATGATGGTGAAATATTTAATTTACTTAACATTTGCCTCAGTTGATATGAGATTGGAGTTTATAAACATACCTCTGAAGTCTAAAAATGTGTCCAAAACCTTACTTGCCTTGTTGCCCATGTTTAACAGACTAAAAATATGATTTCAGTGAAAAATAAAGGAATTTATTAATTGATTTACTTCTTTAAATATATCTTCACACACCATTTTTATTCTTTCGAACAAATTTTTAAGCCTCATGCAATGATGAAATGAATGAAATGAAATGGATTCAGATTGTGTGTTTTATTGACATTTAGGTGGAGAACACCAGAAGTGTCATTGAAGAGTCCAAAGCTCTCACTACTCAAGCTCTGGCCAGTGTCACATACCAGATAAACAATCTGGCAACATCTGTACTGAAGCTTTTAGATGCTCAGACTATTCAGCTGAAACACATGGAGACTTCTGTTAACATGCTGAGTCAGGTGAGTTTATCTGAGGTTACCAAACAACCAGAATCTCTTGACATATGCCAGTCGTCCCGAGGGACAGAACAATCCTAAAATGTCACAAACTATCACACAGTTGATGCACTTGATTAAAGAAGGTGAATTATAACGCTGTCAAAGTAGCACAGATACCAAACTTTGCCTTATATTGTTCACTTTCAGACAGTTGACATGTACAAGGAGAATATAGCACGCAGAGAGATTGGAGTGCTGACCACACCGTCTAAAGTTCCCCGTACTCAGAAGATAGTTCCTCCACCAAATGGACTGGAACCCTTTCGCAACTACAGACGTGTCCCGATATCCTACACTCGCCTAGATAAACTGGGTCATGGGCACTGGGAGAGGAACAAAACTGTAAGCAAAAAATATTCCCACACACTTGATAGTGTTGTTGTAGTGCACTTGTTTTTATTATTTTTACATTGAAACTGACTGTTATTGTCACAAAGCATCATGCATTTTAAAACACTTTGCCTCTAACACCCTGCTTGTCATTTGAAATATATTTTTTGCCAATCTTTAAAATCCAAGGAAGAGACAGTAGAAACAGACAACAGAGAGTCTTTTCAACAGATCAGCACACAGGAGACCAGCACCTTCAGCTGGTATGTACAAGACTTTGTCTTCATACTTTAAATTATGTAAGAAAAACATTGCCGATGTCTTCAGTCAGCTAATTTACTCGCAATGATGCCACAGTGCTATTTGTCATGGCTGCAGAAGTGTTGCAAAAGCCACTAGGATATATTGGATATATAGTTCTACAGTATTTATGCAGTGTTTGTAGCAGTACTTCAGAATCAGTCTCAGTATTGATGTGTTCTGCTGTTTCAGGTCTTTTCTGGGTATTGCAGTTCCTCCTCCATCCGTGCCTGACTGGGTGGGTTCTAATATCACAGCTCCTCCAGAACTCACTCCAGTTTCGCCATCTCCTTTAGCCATGTCTGACTGCTCCCCATCTCTACCGCCATGTGCCTATCCAGATTTATCTATGCTGCCTCCTCCACCTCCCCCAGATGCTGAGATGGGGGAACTTCCACCTCCTCCTCCCTCTCCTCCTCAAAGCAATATGCAAGGCCAAAATATATCTATGAGTTCAGCACATCCTCCACCTCCTCCCACTCAGGGTAACATGATTATTCCACCTCCTCCTCCACCTCCTCCCCCTCAGGGCAACATGACGATTCCACCTCCTCCTCCGCCTCCTCCCACTCAGGGCAACATGACGATTCCACCTCCTCCTCCACCTCCTTCCACTCAGGGCAACATGACTATTCCACCTCCTCCTCCACCTCCTTCCACTCAGGGCAACATGACTATTCCACCTCCTCCTCCACCCCCCATTCAGGGCAAGTCGAGTGTTCCTCCCCCTCCGCCTCCWSCTTTTTCTAGCTCTGTGTACACTGGCTCGTCAGTGCCCCCAGCGGCACCTCCTCAAAATACCCCCATGGTGCCACCACCCCCGCCTCCTCCTCCTCCTAATACTGGTGGAAAATTTGTTCCACCTCCTCCACCTCCCCCTCCCTTTTTTAAATGTTGAATTTTAATGTTAACTTTATGTGCGAGACTATAAAACATTGTTTATAGTATAAAGTTTTGTTATGTTCCTTCTTTGTATAAAACAAATCAATGTGTGTAAAAGCAGACATTTTATTAATAAAATATATATTCTGTTTGCAGTTGTAGTGAAATGTGTGTCTACTGCAGACAAGGTTCAGATTATGTTTTGCTATTGTCCATTATGATCACATTTATTAACCCTGGTCACATTGAAGACATATATTTAACCATGTCTTTATGTAGGTGACAGCATTATGAGTTTTGATAGTGTTCAATGGAATAAATAAGAGAAGCGTATGGATATTTGTAGTATCTTTCAAATAGAAAGATACTAATAATAGGTCTTAAAATAATAATAATAAAATAGGTCTTGTGTAATGAGAAGTTTATGTTAAAATTTGGTAGTTTTTGGCACAGGCGGTGTTTCCTCTTACGGTTCAGAATCTCTTCCTTATCACATTAAATCATAGAAACCTTTCTAATTACATTTGCATACACTAAAACCTACAGTTGCTTCCAATGACCGGTGCCTAGAAAACAAACTGAAATTCTATTTCGAAACGTCTGATTAAATACAACACTTGTAATGACACACTATAAGCGGTCCATCCTGGAACCGGTGACACTTCTCACATGCCCAACTCATCTGCGTTTTACTTTAGCAACGATTTCAGAAAGAATTTATGCCTGAGTATTGACGATGAGGATTTTTTCTTAAGGTGAATGGAAACAGTGAAGCTTTAAGATTTGGAATTTTCCAATAAAGTAAACAATTTTAACTTTAACCCGTGTAACCAATGAAAGATAACTTCCGGGCCACCCTATCCCCGCCCATTCTGTAATACAGTATCATGTAAACTGTTATTCCACCCTTTTATTTTTCTTCTGTGTTTTAGAGACGCATGTGTACATAAACAACAAAACCCACTCAAGCGGAATGATTTCTTCTCTTCAAATAGCTGTTACAGAAAAGCTTTTTAACTGTGGTGTCCTGCACCTTCTTTCGGTCTCCACGTCAGTTCTTTCGGATAGTGTGTATTCCGATGTCCGCCTATAGCTTCTCCATGTGGGGGGTCATGGAGAACTGCGGGAGCAGAGAGCTGTTCGACGCCTGCAGGAGCGGAGACCTGGAGCGTGTGAAGAGGCTCGTGATCCCGGAGAACGTCAACAGCAGGGACACGGCGGGCAGGAAATCCACCCCACTGCATTTCGCTGCGGGTGAGTGAGCCCTGCCCCTCTATTCTGTTCTGTTTTACAATATTATATAATATTTTGTTTTAAAATATTCAACAATATTCTATTAATAATAATGTCATGATAGAATGAGTCAGTAGAAGATATAATAGAATAAATAACATTGGTCTATTCTGTTTTCAAAATTTGTTTCTATTTTGCAGTATGTTCTATATTGTTCTGTTTTATTTCAAGATAGTTCTGTTCTTGTTATTGTATATTCTCAACATCATAAATATCATTGCATCGTTTGTTTCAAGTAAATATGTTTAAAAATGCATATAATATATAACAACTGTGATTGAAAAAAGCCAAAGCTTTTTAACATTTGCATTGGCAGTTTAACTATAAATATATACTATATAAATTCTGGATTAATGATTTACATGTAATCCTGTTACAGTGCTATTACATAATGAATTCAAAGCACTAGGACAGGTTAGTTATACTTAAAGCTTAATTATTTTCCAGAACATCTTGTTATTCAACATTGTTGTTGTTGTTGTTGTTGTTGTTGTTGTTGTTGTATTTAATAGATAAACTTCAAAATGTAAGTTCGGTTCTGTCAATCCTCAACAATAGTAAGCAGCCACCTCCTCTATTCTAATTTGCCTCATTACATTTAATCTGTAGTCTGAGGAGTTAGATTGGGAAGGGTTAGATTAGACCGCCTTCTTCAAGGACATCAAACCAGACTTGTTCTGTTTATAAGACTGGATAGGCATGTGAACTGGTGAATTTGTCTGTGAGTTTTTGTAATATAAACAGCAAATTCTAAACAAATTCTAATCTTTCATAATTCATCAAATAAAGAGAAGGCTGTAGATAAATGAGTACATTTGCACTATGGAACACTTTACAAGTTCCTGCGTATGTTTCTGGTTACTATCAGATGTAAACAGATGGAGTACTGTTTATAAAATATAAAGAAGAATCTTCCATAGATTTCAAAACTCTGATTTTAATCACTCAATGAGATGCTGTCAGCAGATGACAATGTTTGTTAAGTGTGCCTTTTATTGTTTGATATTGAAGATGTTCCCTAAACATCTCAGTAACATTGAACATTGGGCCTGTTGAAATGAGGCTGTCAGTATAGTCCACAGCTCTGGGCGTTTGTGACAGTCCAGTGTTTCTGACAGGTTTTGGTCGTAGAGATGTGGTGGACTATCTCCTGCAGCATGGAGCCAACGTGCACAGCCGCGACGATGGTGGGCTCATCTCTCTGCACAATGCTAGCTCTTTCGGTCATGCTGAGGTGGTCAAACTGCTACTTCAACATGGGGCTGATGCAAACTCCAGAGACAACTGGAGTTACACGCCACTCCACGAGGCTGCTATCAAGGGCAAGATCGACATCTGTATTGGTAAAATTTCATCAGTAATACTTGATAGTTTACAGTCTCCAATCACATATAACATTGTTTGTTGTTATGACACAACTGAGAAAATTACAGGAGGCCAGGGACAAATCTACGTTCTAACTTTTGGGATATGAAATGGACATATGTCATAACAGTAACAGTGCCAAAAAAATATTTACATTTAGAAAAACTTCATAATTTTAATAGAAGAAATCAAAATGTTACAATTGATAAGGGTCTTTCAAACATCAGACCTGGATTTATTAACATATGAACAGACTGCTGTTGCTGCATTCTGTTTGTTGTTGTCAGTTCTACTGCAGCACGGTGCTGAACCAACGATTCGTAACACTGACGGACGAACAGCACTGGATCTGGCTGAACCCTCCACCAAAGCTGTACTGACTGGTTAGTCTTCAGCAAAACCACCTACAGTCGGAACTGAATGTACTGAGAGAGAAATATTGGGTGTTAAAAAATAATACAAACATCTTGGTGGTTGCACGCAACAGTAAACAAAATGGGGCTTTTGTTTCTTCAAAAGAAATGTAAGAAGTTTTATTAAAAACTAGAAACATTAAAGTTTTTATAATCTCTACACCAGTGTTGCCAACTTAGCAACTTTTCAGGCCCCTTTTTCCAAAATAGCACCTAGCGACAAATCTAGTGATTTTTTTGGACAAAAAAGTAACTGCTGGTAAACAAGTAGTTTTAAAGGATCATGTTTGGTCACTGCTTCATACTGACAACAGAAATAAACATAGACAGAACTAAATCCCGGCTTTATTACAATTCAGTATGTAAACACAGTGTTACGGTGGCTGACAAGGAGAGAACCCATACACAGACAGCTTACAATAAACAAGATTTTATTTAAAAACTCCCTCGAGGAGGACAAATCAAATAACTAAACTAAAAACCAAAACAAAGACAACATGAAACATTCAACAACCGGCGGAAGATAGCAGACACAGGGGCATTAAATAGGGAAGGAACTAAGGAGGGTAATAAGGGAAAGCAGGTGAAGGGAATTAACTAAAAACAGGATTAACAAGGAAACAAGGGGGCAGGGTCGGAGAGCACATGGCCAGTGTAAACAAAGGCCATGTGCTTCCACAGAGAACAAAGACCCTGAGCATGAGTCCAGATCCTGACTCCAAGAAACAAGAACCAAGACCCGGATTGAGTCAGGATCTTGACATCATGCTCTGACATAAATCAAAGGGACTGTAAGGGTCCTGGCAAGGGAACTAGGAACAACTTAAGGCAAGAATCCAGGACCCTGACACACAGAGCAGGTGAGAGAAAAAAAAGATATTATGGATATTATATTATATTATGGACATATATGTCTATAATATATGGACATATGAATATGCTAATAAGCTTATCTAGCAACATTTAGTGATTTTCTTAAGCAGGCAGGCTTAAGCCAATTTTTTATTGTCACTAGTTGGCAACAGTGCTGTAGATTCATTATGAAGACAGATTGGCGTTTGTGTTTATATAACTGTCTAGTTGTAATTGCCAATTTAGTCAGTAATGACATAATCTGCTGTTCATCTGGCTTCAGATGAGCTTTCCTTCTTGTAAGTAGACTTCATTATTTGCTGATTTAGGTGAATACAGGAAGGAGGAACTGCTGGAGAGCACAAGGTAATGACACTCAATATTGTTCATTAGACCTCAGATAAAAAGAGATAAATGTGGCTGTTCCTTTAATTGACTCTGTGCTTAATGTTTTCATACAGATGTGGACATGAGGAGAAACTGATGACCCTCCTCACACCATTAAACGTCAACTGTCATGCTGATGATGGGAGAAAGGTGATGTCACAAGCCCCGCCCTCCCTACCTGAGTGTTCATGCTAAACCAGCATCTTCAAATACACAAGCATATGTATGTTTGTAAATGGTTGTTTGTTGGCTGCAGTCCACGCCTCTGCATCTGGCTGCGGGGTATAATCGTGTGAAGACAGTGCAGCTGTTGTTGCAGCATGGAGCAGATGTGCACGCAAAAGACAAAGGGTGCGAGTGATATGTGTCTCCACTGTGACTTCAGGTTTAATGCAAGTTAACCTCTATGACAGCGTCTCTACACTTACTTTACTGTTTTTTTGTGATTGTGTAATAAGTTGAATGTAACATTACACAGTTGAACTGATTCTGTCACAGTCTCATGGAAACATTTAATGTTCAAACGTTGTGATTGTACTACAGTGAGCAATGCCCTGACTTTAACTGTGAGTGTATTACTGTAAACACTGAGAAACACAGTAATGTTGTGTGGTGGTAGAGCTTAACTGTAACTGTGAAGCATTGCTGTAAAGACAGTATAGTCAAGCATATTGATTTTGTCATAATTGTGTTTTGCAGTGATCTCGTGCCTCTTCATAACGCCTGTTCATATGGACATTATGAGGTTGCTGAGTTACTTATCAAGGTCGGTTACTTATCAAGGTTGTAATGTGCTAACTGCTGTTCATCCGTACATGTGTATGTAGCATGGTGCGTGCGTCAACGCTGTGGACCTGTGGCGGTTCACTCCTCTGCATGAGGCAGCCTCCAAAAACAGAGAGCAGGTGTGCTCGCTCCTGCTCAGCCATGGGGCCGATCCCACCCTCCTGAACTGCCACAACAAGAGTTCCATAGACCTGGCCGCCACAAGCCTTCTGAAAGAGCAGCTGGCCTGTAAGACTCACTCATACAGTGATCAGATGATGTTCTTCATGTGTTTGACTGTGTATTGCTCTGTGTTGTAGATAATTTCAGGGGACACGCTCTGCTGCGGGCAGCATGTGAGGCCGACATGACACGTGTGAGGAAACACCTAACCCTGGAGACCATCAACTTCAGACACCCTCAGACTCAGGAAACAGCTCTGGTAAGAACACTGCTTACTTTTATGATTATACCAAATGATGGATTACAATAACAGTATTTTTTTTCAATATACTTACTTATATATATAAACTCTATACTTATTTGCTGGAAAAAATTATCTCATTTGATTGTTTTGTCTTTTATTTCGAACTTGATGGACACAAACCAAATAAAACAGATTACTCACCCTGACAACTGATAATTATTCTGACATCAGTGCAGGAACAGCTTCATATAATACCACTTAAAACAAACAACTTAAAATAGAAAAACAAAAATTAAAACATATTGACCCGATTTCAAAATCTGACTGGACAAATCGCATTAAAATAGGCAATATTCACACACCTGTGAAAGCAATTTAGCAGCCATATTATTGCTTTGTCACTCTCTTGTGTAAGTAATGTTTAGCAGTGCTGCCCACTGTGATCCTCACAGAAACATCTACTGAGGTTCAGCCGATTCTCCTCTGGTTGGCCGTTATACTGTCCAGCACAGCCATCTACTGAAGAACATTCTTAAGAGTTTTGATACTCCTCATTTGAGTTTTGCATAATTATCTTTGACAGCATTGTGTCTCCACGTCACTCTATCCAAAGAGGAAGAGTATCTGTGAACTTCTGCTCAGGAAAGGAGCCAACATCAATGAGAAGAACAAAGAGTGAGTCAGTCACATTGTTGAGTGTGTGAGCATTTGTGAATGTGTGTACAGTCTTGGTATTTACTACTTTATATGGACCAAATGAATAAAATATAGTAATACCGGTAAAGTTTGACCTTGTGGAAGCATTTTTTAGGTCACCATGAGGAAAGGGTTTAAATCATAGAGGGTTATAAATTATAGAGAACGATCTTTTTAACGGAAAGTGTTTATAGGGGGGTAAAATATACAGTTTGTAAAGTATAAAAGCTATTACTATGGAATGTCCCCATTTAACACGAAAACCCAACATACGTGTGGGTGTGGGTGTTTTGCACTAATTGCTTGTGTTTATTCCTCAGCTTCCTCACACCTCTACATCTTGCGGCTGAGAAGTCCCACAATGACATCATCGAGGTGCTGGTAAAACACGAGGCAAAAGTATGTGAAATTTTTACAGTTAATGGTGTTACAAATTGAGACATTGTTGAGACTCTAGAGGGGACACATTTGAGTGTTATTCTCTGGAGAAACATCTGAAAAGCAGGAGATTAAAGCAAAACAGGATTTATTGTTTATTGTGTTTATTAATGTTTATTGAGAAAGATCTCAAGAAGAAGAATGTTTTCTTATATGGTAAGCTCTGTTGAAAGTATCTGTGTCGGGTTTGTATTAATATAAGACAATATGTGATGGCAAACATATTTAGCTTGCTGGATCTTATTTGTCCATGACAGAGGCCTTAAACTTAAACATTAAGCCTTAAGGCCTTAAACATTTTATTTTATTTTATTAGTTTTAACTCAATTTTCTTCTATGATGATAAAATTAAAAACTGAACCACTGAACTTTAGTCTGCCAGCAAATTCTGTAGGCCGGCAATTAAACATAATTATAATAACTAATAATGAATGCAATTTTATCTTT